>JAYKYS010000106.1:0-76683 GCA_036924285.1 Asterella californica | reverse complement strand
CAGGTTCCAAACTTGATGTTAACCGCTGCAGGTCCCTCATCATGCCCCAGAGTGATCAGCAGCTTTTCTCTCTGCAGACAATTTTCCTCATGTCATTGTGCCGTAAAACGATCTGCCAATTAGGTTAGGAAGCCCAAGTCGAGAAACTCACGCTCAAAAAGGCAAGGAAATCTGTGCTTTTGGTATGCGCTTGGAAGGCTTGCTTCATCTGCAACTCGCGATCTAGAAGGGCAATGCTGCAATCTACGCATCCTGCGACGATAACGTCTGCGCCAGGGCAGCAGCAACTGGCAGCTTCAGGAAACTCATGCTCGCGCTTGAGGCTTTGCTCGAAAAAGCTAAATTTCTTCCACCCGACCGAACTTCCCAGGTGCACAGGCATGCTGTGTCAGTACAGTACAGTACCCGAGACTTGGCGTCGCCCAGGTTGAAGCAGACTGTTGGTTCAATTTGATAGCCGCACAGTGTTTTGGCTTGTTGCAAGCATTTGGGTCGTACGTCTGCTCTACACCGTCTTATCAAAGATCAAGATGCATGTGGGCACATTTTTGCAGGTCACATTCGCGTGGGCGCTGCAGCTAAAACAGATGTCAATATCAACACAGACGCACTGTGCAGCTGGCTTAAGCCGCAGTCTCGCGGTACAGGAAAGCGTTTGCAGTCAACGCATTGATATGCAGGGCATCATATAGGGCGTTTCTGGTTCTGATTTGCAAAAAGCTTCTCGACAGTAAACCACAGCGGCGCATACAAGCAGATGTTGAAAACTTACAGTACGTCTCGTATCATTGACACCTAGCCTGCTTGCGCTGTGACTTCAACTTTCGTTTCGCCGGTGGCTCTACAAAGCGACCACTTTCAGATAGGTCAAAGTCTAGTTTTGACTTTCAATTGTGCAGGCTGGTGCGCTCACACTACAGTTTGACAGGCGACAGTAGAAAGCGTTGGCTAGGCCTTACTGACTTTCATGTCAGAAGCTAGGCAAGCGCTAAGAAAGATACTGCGGGCAGTTGACCAACACTTGACCTCTGTGAACGGAAACAAGCAGTGGCGGGACCACGTCATCAAAGAGTTCAGAGGTGCTGCAAGCTCCAACAATCCAGCTGCTCAGAAACAAAAGCTTCAGGAAGCCAAAGACTATGCATACTTGGTTAACAGTGTCCAGGAGCACAGAGTGAGTCTCGCCAATCTGCAAAATGCAACAGCAATGCATGCAGCATCTTTGCAATTTAGTCACACAAGTCTGGTCCCATTGCAGGCTCTGCTACTCTCATATAACATTGGTGTCGATAGAGAGCAGGAAAGGCGGAAGTTAATGAGCGACACAGCTGCTCGTGTTGGTCTCAGAATGCCAAAGTATGCAGAGGAAAATGACAGCTCCTGAGACATGCAATTGGCAGCTGGTAATGCTGTTGCTAGCGACACGAGATGCACATTACATAACATGACATTACCAGCATATACTGTGACTGTCACACTACAAAACATCCCAAGGAACAAGATGGAATGATGCAGTCAGTCATGCCCTGTGGGTACCTCACAAGCAAACAGACAGCCCATCACCACACATCTAGATCTGCTCTGAAGCTTGTGGTCAAATATTATACGCATCCGCAAATCAAACTAGCATGGAGACAGTTGAACGCAATTGCACGCATTTAGGCAGGACCTGATCGAAACTAGCTTGCGTGTGTTTAGTTGCAAGCTGGGCTCCCTGGAAGTCCTGAGAATTTCACTCACCATGAAACTCCCTAATTCCTCAAAACTGAACTCAGGCTGTTTTATGTTGCAGCATGTCTGCAGCTTACTTCCGGTCCATGTCTCTTAGCGTGCAAGCATGCGTTGCATATTATTGTCTAAAACTTTACTTTCTTTTAAACAGTCACTTGTGGCTTCTTGACTAGCACAGCAGCCTTTTTGCAACAGCAGTTACACATAGTTTTGATGCCAGCCTGTGATGGCCATAACACCTATGAGCACCTAAAGCACAATTGAAAGGTCCCCCACATACCCCCACATGTTGGCTGCCTTTTGACTGCAGCGCTCTGGCCCACCCTTCACGCAAGGGTTTTGGTACCGAAGATATGCTTTTTGGTACCTTTAAAGATACCTTGTTGCAACATGGGTGTATTACATGTTACATGTACATGCAGGCAGCATTGAGTTGCATGTACAAGCAGGCAGCTTTTGAGTTGCATGATTCACACCCTGAGATGCCTGTGCTATACATACAGAGCTTGCAACTTAAACTAGACTAGGGTACTCACTTGCAGATATCCTAGTCTCTCTATGCCAATTCGCACCTCGTGCTGTAATGCACTACTTGACTAATCGCTTCCCAAAGACATGATTGGCTCTGACCATACTGCCTGATCCTGATGCACATCCTGCTGTGAACTGTCAGAGGAACTGCTTCCCTCACTGCCCACCGCCCCACGCAACACTAGACACTTTGAACCGGTGACCTTCATTGACAGCAGATGACTGGTACAGAGTGCTGATTTTCAGCACGCACCCATCACCAGTCTCCTGACGCTGCACGCCAAAGGTGGCAAAGTGCTCCTGAGACGCCTGAGCAGTGCTGTTTGCATCAATTTTCAACAGAGGACAGCTACAGGCACCAAGACACTCAACTTGAGCCCAACCCATGTTTTCATAGCTAGCCAAGTAACCCAAACTCAGCTTGTCAACCTGTTGATCTTCCGGCAACATGACCATCAGGACTAAGCTTGCCCCCGGGACATCAGTTTGGAACCCTGGTTTCTTGCCATCGATCCAGTACCAGTCTACAGTGTGCATCTTCATGTCTTGCAATGCATTGCCTCGGTTGCAGGTATTGGATTGCTCGTCCAAGCCAGCAGCAATGAACAGTGCATCTGGCAGAGGGCGGCTCATGGTCTTGTGATTGTGGTCATGCCTTGCTGTAAAGGCATTGGCATCAGACAGGAACCTTGTCACTAGCTCGCCTAGCAGCTTCACACCACGCATGGACGGGTGGATGAGGTCCGGCATGAGCGTCTGATCAGGCATGAAGCCGTCAAGCTCTGCGTCAATCTCCGCCCAGTAGGCATTCCTGAAGCTGATGGACTGCACGCCATAGTGCTCCACTACTGTCTGTATCTG
This sequence comes from Asterella californica, assembly GCA_036924285.1. Classification (NCBI taxonomy): domain Eukaryota; kingdom Viridiplantae; phylum Streptophyta; class Marchantiopsida; order Marchantiales; family Aytoniaceae; genus Asterella; species Asterella californica. The sequence goes on along the minus strand of JAYKYS010000106.1, from coordinate 73,560 downwards.
GTCCTCTGTGCTGTTCCACAGGGTCATTGCACATCGGTGATCTGGGTGATCTGGAGACCGCAGCTTTGCCTCTTCCGAGGAAACTAGGTCCAGGCAGTCATGCTTAGGGCCCCACCAGTGCACCACAACCACTGCTGGCTTGTTGGGTAGCTTCAGCAGCTTCCTGATCAGCAGCTCGTAGCCCTGCTGCTGCACAGAAGGCATGATGCCGAACCTGCACATCCAGCCAGGTTAAGAATCACATCAGGTCTTCGGTATTCAATGTCTTCACTTGAATGGTTAGAATAAGCACGTGCATCACACTATGCATGCACCATGCTGGCTGTGTACTCATATAGACATGGCATGCACTGCATTAATTTTGTGCTTGATGAGCAGCAGCAGCGGCAGCAGCATGCGCCAGACTATACCAAGTGACTGGAAGGCACAGGCCTTACAGGCAGGATGCAAGTGCCCACCTGTCATTGTAGCTATACTCCAGGAAAATGAGGTCAGCATCTTTGCCGACCATAGCATCAAAGCACTCAGCAGTGGTGCGTGAGGTGGTGCCGCCACAGCATTGTTGATGATCTGCCACCGCCGGGTTGTGCTCCTTCAGCCATGCTGACACAGGGGCAACCCAGCAGGTGACAACAGGGGTCTTGGCAGTAAGAAGAAGATACGCTGCCGCCAACAAAGGTTACGGTCACTGGTTCCTTACGCCGCATCTTGTGGGAGACCCGGGCAAAGCGGCCAATGTCACCCCAGGTGAAGGCAGGGTGGGGGTGGGTAGTGGGTATGTCATCATGGTGGTACAGCATGTAATAGCTGTCATTGAGGTAGTTGTTGTTCTCGTACATTTGGGGTGTGTGTAGCATCTGTCCTTATCAACTGGGGTGATGTCTGTCCCGGGGAGAGGCAGATTCTTGTGAATGGAGCAGGTTGGGTATGTAGGGGCGCTGCTTGTATGGTTGGAGGCTGATTCATGGTGAAGGTGGTGTGTGTGTTTGGAGACATGAGTCACTGGGTGACTACTGGTGTGGCTGGCGTCAGTTGTTGAGGCTGGGGTAGCTGACAAGCCTACCATTCCCAGCATGTCTTTGCCACTGATGTGGCCAACCCCTGTTGAATTGTTTGCGTGCTGAGGGGCTGTGTCTTGGCCTTCGAATTTGGAGTCAGCTTCACTGACCACGCTTTTGGCGGCTTCAGCTGCTGCCTGAGCTGAAATTGAGTGAGGCTTGCTGGCAGATTTGCGGCTGATTGCTCTGTCCATAGCCAGCTCGTGCTGCTCCAAGTCAGCTGTCTGAGTAAAATCAGATCGGTTGCTGTGTCCAGGTAATGCTGCTGTGGCATGATCTCTTGAGAGGTTTGCTCCATCTGCCAAGAGACCTGCTCCTGACAAAGCATTCTCCAGATCTAGTTGGAAGCTGTCAGACAGGTTGGTGTTGGCTGGGATTTGCAAGGGTTCATCTGCCAATCGCAGAAGTCGACCTTCATGAGAAGGTACTTCTGTGTTCAGCATGGTGTCCTGTCCAGGTCTGATGGAGTGCTGGAATGCTGGCTGGGCTGCAGGCTGAAGTTTGATGGGCTGTTCTGAGTGATGCACAGAAGGCAGGTGTCCTGCAAGGTAAAGCAAGTGACCTCTGAGGTGCTGACACCTTGGCCAGCAAGTGTCCAGACGCCGTCAAAATGCATGTAACATGCAGCTCAAGGTGCAATTGGAGATACAACGAACAATTTGAGTGATGAGTGCCTCAAATGAGTGATCAGAGCGAAGCGTTTGAAGTTAGCAGACAATGCAGCAAAGGTAAGGAGGTAGTGGACAGGATGCAAGAGGAAATAGTGGATGGGGGTCCCAAAGGAGGTAGTGGACTGGCAGCTTACCAACCACACAGGGTCAAGGCTACCAAGGCTTGCAGAAGAAGCTCCAAAGCAAGGCTGCATAGCTGAGTCTTTCACGCAGTTTGTTGAAAGCAGAGTTGATGGCGGAGGTGCTGGTCCATGTGAATGCCAGCACACGCTAGTGACATGTACTGTGGGGGTTACTTGTGCCATCTGCAAGTCTCGCCAAGCTGCTTACCTCCGAACAGGCCGCTGACTATCGACCACACAAAGATCAACATCGTCAACCAAGGCGCCGTCCGTAGGATAGTAGCTGTCTCAAACAACGCCATGCTGTCGCGCAGGCAAACGTGTACAGCGAGTCCGCTGGAGGCCTTCAGTCTCGATGCCTTCAACGTGCTGGTCTTGTGAGTCCTTGGCGATGCAGTATTCTGGTGAGCTTGCAGAGGTGCACCCTGTTCTGCATCGGTCGATGCAGCTCACGCTTTTCGCCAAGTCCGAGATTTTATGCAATCAATCAATCAACGAAAGGGTCGTTGGGTCAACTATGACGATTTGACCAATAGTCTGATGTAAGACAAGTTCACTGTTCACTGCACGAACGCTTGCAGAGTACAGGGTCTGGCGGTCTGTATTGTCCTCGTGCAGCCCCCACTCAGGGTGTTGTTTCATGCACATACGAGCAATGGTTCAGGCCTTTCAGCCCACGTAGAAGGTATTGTCAGCTTCCTGTTTCTGGAAGGCGCATGCAGCGTTTTTTGCAGTTTAGGCTGGGCTGTCATGGCTTACCGGTTGCTACTGGCCGTTTGGCTGGTGCTGGCCATGTAGACAGGGCTAACAGGATTTGTTTGGCTTGCAACAGTGGTGCTATTGGCAATGAAAAGCATATGGTTTTTGAGTGTGCTGCCCTGGCTCCTTTGAGGCAGCGGCATGCAGACCTGTTCACACCTTGCACTGACACCATGCGCTCCTTTTTCGCTCAGCAGGACCACCTGGGGGTTTTGAACTATGTCATAGACTGTCTAGACTACATGAACATATGACATTATTGCCATGATTGGCACAAGTGATCAGCCTTGTTGGCTGGCCGAAGCTTGTAAAATTCTTCTTCTTCTTCTTCTGGGTGCCTTCTGGGGCCAACCAGACAGTCCATTTCAATGGATTCACAACAACACAATGCTATCATTCATCAATAGCTTGGTGCATCATTATCATTCAAAATCATAAGTTAGCATAGCATGTGTATGTAAACAGCATGTTCAAGAAGTCTCCACTTTCAATCCCCCATGCAATCCTACACTTCTGCGTGGATGCGTCTTTCCAACATAATGCACTTTTGGCACTTGGTAGTTGGCACAACAGTACACTTGTCACAGCAGCGTAAACTTGAGAAACAGACTTGCGAGTTAGATCAGACCTGAAAGTGCCTCTCAAACAACGAATCAAGCCGCTTGTCCATGACACTTTCAATAGAGCCTTGACCCTTGGCTTGCCTGTCATCAGCTGGCCGCTGTGCCTGATCAGTAAACATCGCGTGCACTTCTTCTTTCATTGGAACCAGTATGAATTTCCCTTCGCTGTCTTACAAGGCAGCCTTACAAGGCCCTTACAAGGGCTCGTGATACAAAGCAGCAGTGCGTTTACGGAGAGGGTGTGCTTGACAATCCCTGCTCGCTCGCAAACTGTCCTTCAAACGCTGAACAGCATTGCCAAGGTGTCGCAGGAAATATGCAAACTTTTCTGATGCCTAGGCCCTACCTGTAACCTGTTGTAATATTTGACGTGAAAGTGGACTTGTCGCGAGGCTGCTCCGCATGTGTTCACGGAGTCACACGAAGATGGCAACTGGAGGTTCAACCAATAGGGTCCTGGCACTAGTGCTAAAGAGTTGTAACTGGATCGAGATGACCTGTAAACTGGGAACTACGGCTACTCAATCTTTGGTAGGATGTCTGGAGGAGTCCCAGCGCAGAACAGGGAACGCAGCGCAACAAGCTGTCAAGGCATCAATGCTGAGATACAGCACCAGCACTTCCAGGCTGGCTCAGGATGTGTCTGACGAGGTCATCAGCCTGCTACGGTTGCCGCGAATGGGTGTGGAGCTGTACGAGGTCCGTTGGCTGCACCCTCGTTTCAAACAATCTTGTACTGAATCTGAGCCTCACAGTCATATCCTCTGGATGACAGGCACTTCACACAGAAAGGCCAGGACCCCTTCTCAACACACGCCCGAGTGCAGCTGGGAAGGTCGAGCTTCCAATCAAGAAGGTCACGAGAATCTTCATTGCCTCTGAGTTGTTTGTTGACACAATTCCAACCTCCCGCCACAAGATTTCTGACCAGGTTGTCTTGCTGTCTATGCAAGTGACTGTGTAGTATCTGACAATCATGCTTTGCTTGCAGACCCAGTTTATTATTGGACTACCCAGCCCTGATCAGTGGGTTTACAGCATCAATGGGCAACCTCTTTTCAAGCTTGATCTTTTCAGCTTGCAGAGACCTCTCCCATTTCAATGCACAGATGTCCTGCTGGGATGCAGCAATCAGAAGGCTGTGCCACCCAAGGCTGTAGTGCTTTCATGCATCACTGTGAACATCAAGGTCTTCAGAATTGTTAGCAGATGTTTAGTGGTACATATCTTCAGGGTAAGCACCAGTGTGTACACCATTATGGCTCAGCCATTCCAACTTTTGGTCATTCTGACAATATTGCATTCTTGGATGAAGCATGTGATGTACCTGCTTGCCAGGCTGTAGTTTCTGTTACATGTTGCACAACACAAGAAGCTGAACATGCTCCACAAGGGTCGTGTGGGTATCAGCAAAACTAGCAGTGTTGACAGTACAGGCACCAATTTCATCATCAGATTTATGCCTTTACTGTCGTCAGAGTTATCTTTTGCTGTTATGCACATGTCATCTGATGTCAACAAAGATGGTGCTGTCGATCAGTTGTTAGACTCCTGCAAGAATTACTCCTTGTTTGGCCATACAACAGACCCGCAGTAAACACTGAATGTTGATTGTGCTTGTAGGGGTCAAAGGACATCACGTATGTCTTCACTGTCAACACCACCAGCTGTGTGGACACACACGTGATGTGCCCATGTGGCCCGTTCCAGACTGGGTAAGTGTTTTTGAGCCTGAACATCAGTCTACTTTGCAAAAGCCTCTGCGGCATTGCAACACATGTGCTGGATCTTTCAGCTCATCAGAGCAAAGCTTGATGGCTGGTCTTCAGCAGTGTCTTCCTTGGAGCTCCATAAAGTGCCTTCTCAGTGTGCCTCCGACTTTCTTTCACAGTGTCTGTTCATGTGTCTTCCAGGGTTGTGGACAGCTCTATTGGTTAGCATGCCCACCTGCATGCTACTAATCAAGCTGTTCACAAGTCATAAGCCCTGCAGGGAAAGGACTACCACTGAAGACAATCAACAAAATTTGACAGATGTTCTTCAGTAAAGTTTGCTGATTGTGCATAGGTGTCCCTTTGATCTTCTTTGACCTTGTCCCTGCTCTTGTCTGCTGCGTGTTCGTTGATGCACAGCTCTGAAAGCTCTATCAGCATCCAGTTGAATGTGCCCTCAATGGTGTCCTTCAATCAGTACTGTTGAAGACTCTTTGCTTATGCAGAAAAACTATTCTTGCGACTGTTGAGAGGGCAAAAGCAGTGATGTGATGCCCTATGACATGCAAGTTTTGTCGTGATATGTTGCCATTGTTTCTCAACAGTCATGACAAAAGGTCTGCATGCAGTTGAGGGGGTCTTCAGCAGTGTTCACATTGACTGTCTGCATTGGTGCCCATTTGAATGTCTTCAAAAGTGTCCTTTGGTCTGTGTTCAGGGTGTTTGGCTTGTGGACGGCAGTAACACTGGGCATCCGATTAGGCAATGTGCAGCTGGACAGTGTCCTTTATGGTGTCGTGCGCACGTTGCTCCCCAGAGTCTTCAACTGCCAGCCTGCAAATGCTGCTGAGCCCCTGCTGGTCTGCTTCCAGGTGCTGCTCAACACCGATCTGCAACACAGTGCTGCAAACTATCTCCTTAGACTTGGTTTGCTGCAGGCAAATGACAGGCTGTTACAATGCCTTGTGTGCATGAGCTCATCTGTATGAAGTGTCCACTGCTGTATCACTGTGTCAAAGTATTGTTGCCAGAAAGTAATTCTGCTGTTCATGTTGGCAGCACTCAAACAACAAGGGGAAGCCAACTTTGCTGTTTAGGCTGTGTGCATGCTCTGTTGGCTGCTGCTGCCAACCTGAATTGCTGCAAACATGTCACCAGCTGCCGCCCTGCCTGCTGTAGTCAGCAAAGGCTGGGCTCATCATGCTACGATGGCTAGATTTTCGTACCTATCAGTCAACTCCTTTGCTGCTGAACTTGGCCCTCAGAGTGACCTGCAATCAACTGCTTTTCAGCACCAATACTCCCCACCACATCAGAGTGGCATGTCACACAAGCTTGGTGTCAATGTGCGAACAATGCTGTGAAACTACACGTTGGCACGCTAGACTATGGAAAAGACAATTGCTGACGTCCTGCTGAGCTGACTAACCACTGCAGCGTCTTTGTTTAAGAATGAGGTAAGCTTGTGTGAGTTATGCGTCCCTGTTTCTTAGGGTCATGTACATGTGTTTTCAGATGGCCAGGCAGTGTCACACACAAAACTATGCAAAGTGCTGCATAAGGAGCATTACCTGACAAGCAAGCCTTATGGAGCCACAGCAACTTTCAAATTGGCTTTGCTGTCCAAAACAGGCATGCTTGCATACATTATAATTAATGGGGGGGAGTGGGGGGTCACCACACAGAGGCCAAGTCCAGTCCCTAGGCCAGTTTTGCTGTGCATCAAGTCAAGCTGGGTTTTATCGCTTCTTTTCTATGCAGGCGCATGAAGTGAAGGTGGCTAGCCTTCAGAGCCAGCTTGATAGAGAGGCTGATTGCTCATTGGCAGCAGAGAGGACAGCAGATGTGATGCGGGGTCAGCTGCAAGAGCAGCGTGGCCAGGTCATGGACCTTGTTATGCTGAACAAGACCATGCAGGTCTGCACCCTCTTCATGATTGCCGCTTTCAATATCATGGCATGCTTGTGCATGTTTGTGTTGGGCTGCGCTGTACATCCTGGGTACTACGCTCACGCATATCACTTGGACACCTGGCTGCGGGTACTGCCCTAGTTGTCAATCCATGGGTTGTTGGGCAATGGGGGATCCTGCATGATCTGCCTGCATGCTTTGCAGTTCAGCACTAATGGTTCCCCAGCACGTGATCAGCATCAGTCATGTCACACAAGGTTACCTCATACGTGCCATTCAACCATTTTGAAAGCTTGCCATTTGATGGGATGCACTTGCTTCCGTCCCACTGTCACCACACATCAAGTGTATTTGCTCTCATTCATTATGCTTATTCTCATTCATTATCCTTATTCTAGTTTATGATCTTGCTCCTGTATTTCTGGGTGACGACAGAAAATATTAATGCAGTGTGCATATTCACAATGGGGATGCACTGGTGTGTAACCTCAAAGCGCTGTCCTGCAAAGCTGAAGAGAGTGCTGTACCCAATACTAATAATAACAAATATAACGCTGTCCAGCTCATACTGAGCTAGGCACGTGCAAGGCTGAATGGTTGTGTGCACTTCCAGGACGAGCACGCCATGTTTATTGGCCAGCTCAGGGAGGAGTTGGCAGAGGCTGTGACAGAGTCTGCTCGTGCCGAGGCCAGGTACTGTCTGTCTTGCTACTTTTTGAATGTTGGTTCAAGGATTCTCATCTGAGGTCAGCAACCGCTGCGCAGTGGGCATACAGCAATCAGACCGGTGTGTGTGGTTGTGAGATTTTGCAAGGTAGATAATCTCCTGTTGGTCACAGAGTTTCTGGCTTACTCACTCTGCCCCCATCCTCCAAGTTTTCATTCCCTGTATGGCCACCTGCACTTTTTAGGCTTCTTTCTCGGCAGTATGGGTGTGCTGCTCTCCCCATGAACCTCCCCTCCCCCCCCCCCCCTGCCCCCCTCATCCGCCGCTTCACACTTGTCACTCCTTTTTACTCATCTTCACCTTTGTTGTTCCTTTAGATGTTCATCACACCTCCTTTACTTGATTGCACAATGCCCAACATTACCTCTGAAGATACTGCTCATGTTTGCTTGGCCCGGGGGGTTCAGTTGTCAAATGCGCTTGTTGCCAGCAAAGGACCTGCAAGACCTGTATGAGCAAGGTCTTGAAGATTCTGCTTGCCATTTGGCCTTCTTCCTGGCCAGCAGCTCCTTGTTGGTGCATGATTAGTTGGTCCCTGCTGCTGTGTGCCTGCATGACGGCCACCTGCACCTGCTAGCCTATTTCATTGGTTGTCTGCACAACCAAGCGTGTCCACTGCTTTCCTTCACCCAACTTGCTACTCCTGTTCCCCTGCCCCCCCCCCCCCCCCTCGCCCCCCTTCCTCCCCTGCTTGCTTCTTCAGTTTGCATCTCCTCTGGCTGCATCTTCCTGCTGGCCCTCTTGCTGACGTTTTTTGAAGCATCCACTTCCTCTTCCCTGTTTCCCTTCCCCTCCTTATCCCTTACAGGGTACCTGCTGCTTCATACCTGTCATTCCATTCCCCAAACAACACTTTGCCTCACCTTTGCCTGTTGCTCCCACCCCCTTTCGCCTCAGACCTTCTTCCTAGCCCCCCGACTCCTGATGATATGGCCTTCCTTTCGGTGATGCTATTTCCTCTCTCTTTTGCCCAATTTCAGAGTTAGATGTCTCCACTCCTAACAAAATCCAGAGTTTTCTTGCATGGTTGGTGGCAGCCCGATATGGTTCTTGCTGCCTCATTTGGCTTGCTGCCACCATGTTTGCGGCTTGCGGCGGAAAATCCCTTGTGCTTGACTCTTACCATACACCACATGGCAGATTTGTGCAGACTGTTGGCTGCTGTCATGCAGGCACGAAGCAGAAATAGCCGCAATGTCACTCATGCAGCTGGCCAGCGTCAACGCCAACGACCAGCTAGCTGTACAGGAGCTGCAGGTATGCCATTGCTTACAGTGCTGTATGTATTGGTAATGTCAGCCTCATGGCCAAAGGAAAACTGAGCAGGTTGTGCTTGCCTCCCGCATGGTAGCCACTTCTTGTTCTATCAGCTTGTTGCTTTGTTGTGACCCGTTTTCTGCCTGTCCATACGCCTGTAGTGGCACCTTCATGTGGCAAGCTTGAAGGTGCATCCTGTTGGGCTTTGTGCTGTATGGACATGTCTTGCCGGGGGTAAGCCCTTGCTGCGACGCTCAAAACAAGCCAGCCTGGCAAGACATGACTTGTGTCACACACACCTAGCACTTGTGCTGGAAAGTGCAATCAATTGTTACTGTTGTTATTACCGTGATATGCTATGCTTATTTTTGGAGGGATTTTACCCATGCTGCGATTGGTGCCATTCTGGGTGCCAAACTGGGTTGGGGCTCTGCCACCCTGTATCTGGCTGCACATCTGCACAGTGAAGCGCAGACAGCAAATAGATCTTGGGAATTGCAGGCACAGCATGAGCAGGAGGTGGCAGCTCTGAGGAGCCAAGCAGATCTTGCTCAGGAGGAGGTGAAGAAGGTGAAAGGGCAGCTGAGCCAGGATGCTTCAGCACAGCTGAGCCAGGATGCTTCAGCACACCTGTCCGCTGTTCAGGTACCGCCTTTTGACCACAAATGTCTACCGCAAGCAAGCCTGTAGTATGTCAACCATTGCAGTTGTAGGCATGTTGCATCTGCATGTTTGGTCTGGTACTAAAAGGTTTTATGAACAAAACTTTGTATAAGCACAAAAAAGCTGACACTTGAAAGCAACAGTCATTCACACCTCATGTTTCAGTGTGAAAGTGCATTGTACAAGTTGCTACAGGAGCTACTGCATTTTGCAGCAAGTGCTTTTGATCATGCAATACGAGCCTGCAAACCAGGTCTTCTTCTTCAGGGCCACCCACAGCATCTGCTGAACAACAACACCAGCAGTATGACACCGGTCAATCGAGACCCCACTTGCTCTGAGATGGATTTGTATAGGACACCCTCATGACTGGACGCAAAGAGCTAGAGGTTGTGCAGGCTGAGCTGCATTTTTCTCATCAGGCCATTTCAACCCTCTGAGAAGAGGCCAGCTCTGCCTGCACAGCTTTTAGCTCAGTGTGTGCAGCCTTGTCGGGCATGCAGCGCTTTGCTCATGTATCACAAGGTTGCAGCACACGTCTTCTTTCCCAGCGGCTCCGTGGCATCTGCTGAACAACATCTTTGATATGGTACCAGCATCCACCTGTGCTGACATCCCATATTGAAATGGAGTAACATGTGGCTGCAGGACCTGCAAATGCAGCTTGCATCCAGTGAGCAAAGCAAGGGTGTCATGTCTAGGGAGCTTCAGACCCTGCGAAGCACCTTCAGTCAGGAACGCAATGAGCTAGAAAGCCATGCAGACACAGCTCTACTCCTCTCATAGGGCTACCGACAGTCTAGAAGCCCAGAATGCCAAGCTCACTCTGGTAAGCCTTTGGCATGCAAGCTACCAGGGTCACCAGGCGCCAGTGTGACTACGCAACAGCAATGCTGACATAGCCTAGCCTTCTGGCCCTGCAGTGGCACTTCATAGAACTCCAGAATACCAACAAGCTGCTGGGTCCATAGGGCTCCAATGTGATCTTTGCAGCATCATTGTTGCCTAATCTTCTGGCCTTGCAGTGACGCTGCATCCGCATCAAAGGGCTACGTTCAATCTGTCAGATTGGCTGCAGTAGCTGGTGCCAAGCTTTCAGTAGCACTGTATCTGGATGCTGCTGCCATTCATGCAATGAACCAATGAGCACTCCCCAATGCATCAATGTGCAATGAACCAGTCTATGCAGCCATGCAAAGACAAGCAGCAATGTTTTGTACGTTCTTGTCTCACTCCATTCGTACATTTGTTTTTACTCTTGTTACAGTATTGTGCTGCAAGCATCTGTGACCGTGCTGTCAGCCCATTACACTGCACTGAGATGTATTGTTACTGCTCAATGTTGCTAATTGTCCATCTGTCATCGTGCAAAGGCTTCTTTTCAGCTCCATGCATGGTTTGTTGTCATCTGAATGCTGTTGCCAGCTGGCAGAACTGAGGAGCTAACATCTCATCGCTTGGCTCCCAGTATGCCACGGCAGATGACAGCCAGGCTGGATGCAGTGATGTGAGTTTCGGCTCCTGTTTTGAGCATGCTGGTGCTATAAAAGCACACGGCATGCCAATGCATATTGCGAGTTGGCATTGTCGAGTAGGGAGTTGTTTACAATCGCAGTTGCAATTCACCATGTGTGAAGTTCCATCAACACCGCCACCACCATTAAGCCAGTTGGCCCACTCACTATAACATCTTTTTTTTCATGGAAACGCCCCACCACCCCCTCCTCCCATCTTCCTCCACTCCCCCCACCTTCCCCCTCACCTCTACCCAACTCTCCTCCACCCTGTTGAAGGCTCTTCCTGCTAAGTCTGGCTCAAATTGAAAAGTTTGGGCAAGCAATGCTGGGGCTGCTATGCCTTGATCTGGCTATGCATATTGCAAACAGACACCAGGTGGCCTACAGAAGTTTCTTGCTTCAAGGTTGGTTATGGCAACCTTGCTCCCAGACCCCATTACCACCAAGAAGGGTGCATGTGATCATGCAGAACTTGATGTACTTAGAGTTGTGTGCCTCTTACAAAACCAGCAATGGGCACAACCGACCTTTAGCCGTTGCCCTACAAGAAGTTGCTTGCAGTGCATGTCTTTGGAAGCAGGCCCTGTGCAAGCAAGGCTCCTTGCCGACAGCTCCTTGCCTCACTACACAGCCAGCCTCATAGTATTCTGCGACCAGGCAGTGTTGAGGCAGCTCCTCTGACGCCTTTGTTGTCACATTGTAGGGTCAGATTGAGGGCCTTGACAGGATGAGGGCCATCCTGCAGGCAGGCACACAGTCAGCTGGCGGCAGCTGAGCAACAGAATGCAGTAGCAAATAAGCACACTGCTGCACACCTGCAGGTCAGCAGCAGCGCTTTAGCAATGTCACTTCTTGCATGCGCTTTCCACATTGCCAGTAGAAATTCCATCCTCTCCCATTGGTAAACAAGGGTCCTTTTGCTCCCCTGCTCATCACCTCAAACCTGAAAACCCCCTCCCTCACTTGCTCCTGACAAGTTCATCAAGCATGCTCTGCCTGAGCAAGCTTCATTTCAGCCTCAGCCAACGCATGTACCTCCTGCAGTAAGCAACAGACTTGAGCTGTTGTAAAATTGCATTCAGCATGTTTGTGATGCAGTCAGATGTTCAAGCCAAGTATGCTGTTCAGTGAAGCTTGTCATACTAGCATGTGGTCTGCACAGGCTTCTGGTCCACAGGTCACATAAGCTACGCAAAGCCTTGCTTCTTCACATACAAGCATGTGAACCCACTCCCTGCCTGTAAGTTTACTCCATCTCCCTCCCCTCCTCCCTCCCCCCCGCCCCTCCCCATCCCCCACCCGCTGTATTATTTTCATGTCGGCTTGTTTTGTTGGTGTGTGCAACCCACAAAGTTGTGTGTGTGGTGCAGAAGGTGCAAGGATCTGGCAGACATAGAAAAGAGTTTCTGAGGCAGAGCATTGCAAGCCTCCAAGACAAGCTGAGTGTCTCTGAGGCGTCTCAAGCGCGCCACGACCAGGTGAAGCAAACACTGCTGCAAAGAGCACACCTGGCATGGTTTTGTGTCACAGTCACAGTCAGATTGGTCAACCCTCGTGTGGATGTCAATGTGAAACATAGACAAGTTGTTCTGCAAGCACCTGCCTGCACATCCCTCTGGTCCACCATACATCACATTGAACCCTTCCTTCTTGATACTTGAGCTGTACATTTAACTTGCTGGACAGCCACAGCTGATTTGAGGTAGTAAAGGCCTGGCCCTAAACCAGGCTGAACACACTCGATTGCCACAGTGTGCACCTGTTTAGGATCTGATCCCAACTAGGCATGCCTTACAAGCCTTGCATCACGACTGTCATCCTCAGTATACAGCCAGATGGGCTTGTCTAAGTTTGCTTGAGAAGCTAGGCACAACATGCCATCCACACTTGCTGCCTCATGCTTGCACTGATCACAGAGATATGTGTGTGTTGTAGACACTGAAGGTGCTGAGTTGTGTGGACACTATGCTTGCTGCACTGATCAAAGATATGTGTGTTGTAGACCCTGAGATGCTGAGCCAGCAGCTTCAAGCTGCAAAGGCCTTTGGCGACTATCTGATGGACAATGTGCGCGCCCTGAGGTTTGGTGACAGCGATAGCCTTGATGAGAGGTAGATCCAGAATCTTTTGTATCAGTCAGAATCAGTTTCTGGGCTGTCAACATTGACAGCGCAAACACATGTGCCCATTGCACCTGCTCGCTCGTCAGTCACTAAAGTGGAAACAAGCACATCAACATGGCCTGAGGGCATTTTCTGACCTGCCCTCAGGCCTCCATCATTGCAGTCGTTACAAATTTCACTGCACTTGATGCCAGGCAGCACAAGCTTGGACAGTCAATGACTTGGCACAGGATGGTGAGTCACATGGGCTGCTTGGCCATGCACAGATGGGCAGCTCCTGCAGGTCTCCATGCCCCTCAGGACCTCCTGAGGAGCTTGGGGGGAGCTCGGCTGCTCAAGCCACTGCAACTCAGGGCTTGCAGCCAGCTGCCCCAGCCCTGCAGCCTTCTGCCAGCCAACTGTGTTCCGAGGTATGTTGTTCTGCCTGGTACGCCATGACCATGATCACAACAAAGCTGGTCAGCTGTGACCAGCCAAGCATGCTCAGCATACGTTGTGTCTGGCATGAAGTCCTTCAGCAGCATAACCATTGCGGAGGCGTGAGGTTGAAGGGCGCTCACAGTATACTACAAACACTCATGACCTCAGCAGCGATACAAATCTCAATCTCTCGTTGGAGACACTCACCAGTGGGCATGGGTAACAGGCTCCATGCAGCATCGGACGACGCACACCGCTATCTGCCCAAACAAACCCTGTGCTAAAAAAGCTTTTCATGCATAGCTCAATAAATCAAAGGCCTGCACTTTTAGGCATGATCTGCACTGCGCAGCTGCTCTTGCGGTAGCGATGTCACTAGCACATTCTGTTTCTTGCTCTGCTGCCACCTGTCAGTTGGCGTTGCCCTTGTTCCCCTTCTTGAAGTGAATCAAGTCATGTTCTTGCTGTTGGCTGCAGGCTGGCAGCGGAAGCGTCTCACCAAGAGATGGTGCTGCATCTGCAGTCTGCCCAGCTCCCGCCCCTCCTCCATGTGCTGATCCTGCCCCAGCTCCAGCTGCAAATCCTGCCCCTGGCCTCACAGGGGGCCAGCAGGTATTCCCACAGTCTGTGCCCTTGCCTTGCCTTTGCCTTGCCTCGCGCATCTGTCCAGGAGTTGGTGCATCTACAGGCCTGAGCCTTCCCGTTGCACTGCTTGCCTGACCTTCTGTTCAGAATGGTGCTGCTCTCAAGTCCAGCAAGCCCTTCAGGACAGCATCCAGTGCCCAATCACCCAACATGCACCAGCAGTGTGTGTAATCACACCACCCGAGTGACGCTCAAGCGTAGGAACTAGACGCATGGGCCTGACAGCCAGACAGGTCAACAGCTTTGCGTCTGCCTGCATTCTGTGCAGCCGTCAGAGCCACATGTCAAAACAGCCTCCCATAGTTGCCCTGACAAGCTTGACAATCAAGTGTGAGTTGACATAGGAGGGTGCACCCAAGCACAGCCCTGCAGCCAGGGCTCCCCCTCAGAATGCCCCTACCCTGCTGAGCACTGCTGCGGCTGCTGATGCGCAAGCCTCAGCAGATCAGGGCTTGGAGGCAGCTGCCCCAGCCCCGCAGCCCTCTGTCCCAGCCCCGCAGCCCGCTGCCAGCCAACCCCGTTCTAAGGTAGTTTGTTTGCTGGGTCCTGAACAAATTCAGTCACTGTTGAGCTAGGCAGATGCAGGGCATGTCTTGTTTTGCCAAGTCCTTGCGACACCCTTTGGTCAGCATGATCTTTGCAGAGGTGCGTTCAGATGCTTGAGCTCTCATTGCCTCTATTGCAACCTTAGCATCAACAGATGGATCTGAACGCGCTTTCTGTGGTCTCATGACCAACCTTCCAGGGCCCGTGACTGCTAATAGGCCCATGACCATTTGTGGGCCCAAGAGGCTGACCATGGTGCTGTGTGCATGCATGATTGTGCTGTGGCCCAATGACATCACAGGCTCCATACAGACAGAGCTGCTGTTTGCTACCAACTTTGATAAGGTGCACAGCATTCCATGCTGACCAATGTGCTTGATCTGTACAGGCGAAGAAGAAGGGCAAGGCGGGCCAAAAGGTGGCAGCAGTGCAGGCTGTGGAGCTGGGCAGTCCAGGCTCTGCATCCACACCTGCAGCACAGACCCAGGCACGCTCATATTC
Source organism: Asterella californica (assembly GCA_036924285.1). Classification (NCBI taxonomy): domain Eukaryota; kingdom Viridiplantae; phylum Streptophyta; class Marchantiopsida; order Marchantiales; family Aytoniaceae; genus Asterella; species Asterella californica. The sequence continues at coordinate 58,305 of JAYKYS010000106.1, read as the reverse complement.
CAGCCTGAAAGTGTAGTCTGTAACCTGTCAAGCTATGCATCAGAAGCCTGTTTGTCTGTATGTCTTGAACAGTATTTGCCTTGTTTGATGCTGCAGTAAGTTCCCTTTGACGTTGCTGCTGATCACCTGTGTTCCACCTGCCTATTGCAGCCTTCTTTGTGATGTGACATGCCAGAAGACTTGCACGCATGCTGCCTGGCATCTCACCATCAGCACTTTGAAATCTTTGCACTGTTTGTCCTATCTCCTGCACCAAAAAGACTCTTCAAGCATGTGAAACTCATGCATGCATGCAAAAGCTTCTATTTCGAGACCCGATCCAGCAACAAGTGGTTTGACTTGCGCACAGGCTGCTCTGGTGATTGAGAAGGTCCATGAGGATAGCAGTCTGGCAGCTCACCTGTCTAAAGCCCCTCATGTGCCAACAGCTGAGGACCTGGCGACTGACTTGGCGCATCGGCATTCAGATGCCATCAGTTCTACTGCACTTGCCCAGGTGTGCCTTCGCTCTCTGCTTGAAATCCTGCAGATATTCTATCCTGCTTATATTTTGCAAGTATTATATCCCGCTTATATTTTGCTGTGTGTAATTGCTTTGCTGTGCTTGAGCTATGATATGACATGTCCCTTGAACACAATGTGCTAGTCTAAGGTCAGGACGTGCCGCATTGTGTTGCGTCTGACAGAACATGCCACTTGGACCGGTTTGATGTTGACAGGTGTTGTCAGACAGCAATAACACAGACGTCACATGTCTTGCTGATATTTTTGCCAACATGCTGATAGTGTTATTGCATGCTTGTGCAGGCTGACAGTGTAGGCACTGCCCCAAGAGATGGCGATAATTCTGTAGCCTGCCCTACCCCCCTCCCTGCTGCTGGTGCAGACCCCAGCCCTGCTGTGTCAGCCCCCACTGGACCCCAGAAGGTGACTCCACATCCTGAATTTCTGCCTTGCCAGACTTGCACATCTGTCTGAGAAATGGTGCACCTGCTGGCCTGAGCATGTTGGCTGCATTCCTTGGACGACAGTTTGCTTTGACTGGTTCTGAACGCAAATCCAGCAGGACCTTCGGAACAGCATAGCATCCAGTACCCAATCTGCAGGAACTGCGACCTTGCTGTAAGCCCTGACTGATCTCAAGTCTGGATATCAGACGCATAGGCAAACATCTGCAAAGGCACACACCAGGAGCATTGCTTGTGAGGCTGCTGCAGCGAAGCATGTACATTGTGAGCAGACTAGATCACCCCCATGAGAAATTTGAACCCCCCCCCCCCCCCTCTCCCCTCTCCGTCCCCCCCAGAGAGGCGGCAGCTCACAGCTTGGCTTCCATTCCTACTGAGTATGCTGACACAAACAACGCAACAAGACGCCTTGTGTTCCTGCCTGGTGCAGCTTGCGTCGCCCTGGTGGAGCAGCCATGTCAAGGCCCTGCAGCGACAATCTGGCTTGACCAAGAAGCAGGTGAACGGCATGGCAGTGCTGCAGGCAGTGCCCCATACACCCCACTATTGGTGGCCTGCAGACCCAGCCTTCAGGAAGATTGGAAGTGGCGGCCAGGGCTCTGTCTACTAGTAAGGCTCCCTTGTCTGCTTCACTGATGACATATGTATCAAGCTTGCTGCCCACTCTTCCTTTGGTTGATCATGGTGCCTGGCTTTGATTGGGACGTCTTGCAGCTGCCCTAGGTTGTTCCTTCAGTCAATAACCTCATCTGATTTGCGAATCACGGCACACTATTGGTGTTTTGTCTGATGCTTTCCTCATCTTCTGCTGATGTGTCTCACCCCCCTCCCCCACTTCCCACCCACCCCCCGGACTGGTGATTGGCCTGCCAACTCACAGCCTAGTCATGATTCAGCTGGACAAGGCTGGTGCAGTCTGGAAGGGACAGCATGTCTAGCTTGAAGTCTGACCAGTGTCTCTGCTTTGCAGTGCTGAGAAGTGGTGGATTGACAGCGCCACTGGCAAGCTGAACAAGAGGCCTGCGGCTCGCAAGGTCGTGCCCTGTGCAACTGCGCAGCAGTCGGCTCTGCTGGACAGAGAAGGTGAGAACCTCAGGGCTGTGAGCTGGAAGGGGGAAGATGGGCGCCAGCGCTCCGTGCCTTATGCACCAACGCTCTTTGATCAGTTCAAGGATGGTGACAGCTGCCAGGGTACTTTGGCCATGAGGTGGGTTCTCCAAGCCTGACTGATTGATTGATTGATTTTGACCTGTGCTAGCCGCCGTCAAGCGGTGACTAGGTAGCTACTAGTCAGCTCAGTGCTATGCCTCACCCTGATTTTGCATGCCCAACAGCAAGCTTATCCAAGTCTGCATAAGGGTCAGACTGTGAATGCCGCAATGATATTATTGCATTTGCACATGTGTACATGCACATGCGTGGATGCGCCTTGGGACAAGCACAGTGTGGAGCTTTGTTGTGCATGATTGCCTGCACAGCGGGTCTGTAGTTGGCATGGACTGCAGTTGTCTGGATGTCTGCAGCATGCCAAAATTGCCCAGAAGGGAATAGGGCTAAGCCAGCAAAACATGTAGCTCTCCTGCTGATGTCATGTCGTGAATGCGCCAGCATGGCATAGCATTTGCAGACCAGCTGATGATTGTGCTGGCTCTATGCATGCATTCAATACAAAGTTAATCTTGCATGTTCTGCTTATGCTTGCAATTTGCTGTCACCTGTGGCTCCTGCAAAAGTGGCCAAGAAGAAGAACAAGGCAAACTCTTACACCCTGATTGCACCGACCATGACAAATGGTGCTTATCGTGCAGTCTGGTAGAGGGCGAGGTGCTGGACGAGCACTTGAGCAATGCTCATGAGAAGCAGACTTTGAAGCAGTACATGGAGACAGTGAAGAATACATTGAAGAAGTTGCTCCAGGTCTGCTCTAACAGTTACTCCCACTGCTGGCTGTCTGCATTGCACTGCTATGGCAGCTTTGTTGTGACTGTTTGATTTTGTAAAATGCAACTGGCGAGAGTGATGGCAGTCTGTGCCTGACTATTGCATGTTGGCAACAGCACAGTTTATCCTGAAAGGAATGATCACTTGACATGGCAACAAAACCATCTTGAAGCTTTCCGGTTGTTCACATACAGCGGTGGTGCATACACACTGAAGTCAGTGCAGTCGCTTATTGCTTTCTCACCTCTGCTTCTTCCTCTGTCAACATTATCAGGGCCATACAGCCTTTCAAGTGTCATGACTGTGACTCATGACTTGTTTAAACCTGTAGGTACTGGATGACATGCACAGCAGAGACAGGCGCTCCTTTGGGGATTTGAAGCCCGAGAATGTAATCATTGCTGGAAAGAAGCTGGTCTTGATTGATTGGTGCTCCAGCAGAGATGCAGAACAAGGTGACCTGTGTTGCTGTGCCCTTTCAAAGGTTGCTGCAAAATGGCCATTGCACAACTGCACCTTTGACACAAGCTTATGTTGCCTTGTCGACTGGTGCAGACAAATATGCTGGTCATGCAAAGCGAGTGATGCACTGATTGCCAGCAAGCATCCACAATTCAGGCCAGTCCATTGCCCAAAGCTTGCGCATTTCCTGTGAACTCATGTCCTGATTGTTGGCAAGATCAAGTCTGTAAGGTCAGGCTGTATGCTTGCTGGCTGTGTTGGTACCACAGCCTGGGCTGAATGTCTGTCTGTTACGCTGCATCGTTAGGGCTCGTTCTTGGTACTGTGTCTTTAGTAATTGTTGTGAACATGATGCAGGGGCCGTAGAGGGTGTTCCCAACACCCTGGGATATCCCTCCCCGGAGGTCACAGCCCTGGGCCACATCCAGCAGCCCTCAGCCCCCCTGGACATGCACAAGGATGATGTGTGGGCAGTAGGGGTGATGGGACTGCTGTGGATCAGCAAGGGGCAAGATATGCCTTTTGGGCCTTCCAGGCAGCAGGCCAAGAGGCTGACAAGCCCCCAGGGTCTAGCAGACACCAAGAAATGGGTCCTGGCCCAGCATGATGCTTGGGTGAGCCGCTGCTCCCACCTCCTGGCTTGTGCATAGCACTGTACCTTGTGCTGCCCCTCTTCCTTGCAGTCCTTCCATTGCATGGGTTCATTGATTGTGAGGTCAGTTGACAGACACTTCCTTTTACATATTGCATGCTCCTGTTGTGGATGGTGGCATCGAAATGGATAGACAGCAGTCAACAACACCTGACTTAGTGACATGGCATGCAGGCAAAAGCTCATTCTGGAACTGGTGGGATGATCTGGCCGGTGCAATACAGCAAGCTGCTAGAGAAGATTGTTGATCACACGCTCAAAAGCAAAGCAGCGGCGTTCTTCTTGGCAGCTTTGCATCCTGACCCAGTACAGCGGGTCACAGCTGCACAGGCTCTTCGTTTTGAGTTTCTTCAGTAATGTTCCGTTGTTGTAAGCCTGTCATTTCTGCTCGGAGCCTGTTATGAGCCAGCTTTAAAAGTCAGTTTGGCTTGCTAACAGTATTTCAAGCTCTGACAAAACTCTTACACAGACCCTAACCCATTATCTGTATTGAGGTCAGACTCTACTGGACCCAACGCTGTCTGGCATACTGCTAATGAAGATGACCATATCAGCAAGTGGTCTAGTTGACTGTCTACAACTACTGTCATTGCGTGTCATTGCGTAAAATCCATCACGCATGCAGTCAAGAATACTTCCTGGTTTCAGAATGCATGCACTTTGGTCAAGACTGTATTGACCCCATTGGCAAGAAATGACCAGATGTTGAACAACATCTCAACACCAGAAGAATCTGATGCCCCTGATTGGCAGGTGCATGCCCAAACAATCTTGTAAGGGAATGATATGATGTCATGCATGCAGTTTGCAATTGACAAGCAACATGTTCACGTGATGAAAGATCAAAGGAAACATTTTCATGTGTACCTGCAAGAAGTAAACTCGACTATCTTGCGCAATAGTCTACATCTGTGAACCTTCTTTTTGCATTTTAAAGTTTACTTGAGAGCCAGCTTCAGACTGCCTGACAGTCTCTGCAAATGCAGCTATGGCACTACACTTTTCGACAATCAATGCCACACGTGGGTTGTACAGAGCTATGCTATATGCCAGAAAGGCCATGTTCTATACAGACACCTGACCTCTTGGCACACAAACAGTAAGCTCAAGTACAGTCAACGACCTCATCAGGAGTAACTGCAAAATGTGACATCACATCCGAATTGACTTGCAAAGTCAGCGTAAAAACATCAAGACAACTTGATCCTGCCACACCCAATCTCTGCAACCGTTGCAGCTTGGTGAACACATCAGGGATGGTGAGGAAAGCGTGACTGATAGACTAAAAGCATAAGGATGTCAAGTTTGTCAATGCATACAGCCAATCATATGCTCTTGGAAGACTTGAGGGGTACACATAAACTTTGACATCAGCCAGAGAGGTTAAAGATGTGATGCTGTTTGGAAATTTGAGACTGTCATGAAATTGGAGCTGAAGGGTCTGGTTACCCTGTGTCGCACCAACAACAGAGCTGTAGACATCGAGGCACTGAAGCGCAGTGCAGGCACACACCCCCAAAGAATGAAAGCTCAGGAGCTCGCTGCTGTGAACATGCAGTTTGCGCGGTGAGCGAGCACAAGGGACAATCCTGCTGGGGCCCCACGATGCTGCATCGCGACACTGACATATTTGTGAGATGAGCAGCAGCATGCAGGTTGCAAAATTGACCTGATGAAAGAGTCAGTTGCTGCAATCTTGGGAGGTTGCAAGTCCAGAGGAGCAGCATGCAGGTTGCAAGTCCAGAGGAGCGTGATTTGTATTAGGGGCTCTCAGATCAAAGGAGTGCAGAGATGTGAAAATGGGCAGGATGGCCAGCGCCTTTGGTGACATGCTCCAGGTTCTCAGCTTCTGCAAGGGAGAGTCTGGTACCCCCAAGCTGGCCAGCGCCACTCTCAAACACCAGCCCACTGGTGCAAGTACACTGACACATCTCAACCACGCCAGCAGGCACGGGAGTAGGGGTGTGGGGCGTAGTGCTCAAGAGGACTGCTTCTGAAAGGACAGGAGCAGTAGCAAAAATGTCGCTGAAACGTTTTGCAGACCAGCTGCAGCTGGCGGTACGACTTGTGTTCAGCTTTGATTTGGCCAGGATGGTAGCGTCCCAAAAGGTCGCGAATGTGGTTATGAATGTGGGTGAATATGCGTGCCCATAGCTCCGGAGATAGCTGTGAAGCGCGGTCAATCAGGTCACTTTGTCTGCATCGAGAACTGATCTAGTGACAGCTTTAACTTTATTGGTGCTTCCAACCTCGACGAGATCCTCCCGTCAAGCGAGTGTCGGGGTTGAGCCATCATCAGACAAGACGACCGCTTGCCTTCATGAAGTATAACAGGACCAGAATTGAAGTCCAGTTGCACGCCACAACCACCTCAGAGTCTGCAGAAGGGGAATGGGGATTTACAGACCTGATCATGAAAAGCAAAACAGCCGCAATCGGGGCTATGATGCTGTGACACATCCTTTGGTCCTGGTGGGCATTGAACCCACGACCTGTGGCTCATAAGACCACCGCTCTAACCACTGAGCTACAGGACCCCGAAAACTGGACTCACCGCCAATTACGTATGCATATGTGCATTATCTGGAAGGTCTAAGCTGCTTAAGCCTCAAGGCTGGATGCATATTCAACTAAACCGCATCGGGTTGAGCAGATCTGGCAATCTAGCACGTGCTAGATCGCATCAACGTATGCTAGACCTATATACGACCCCCAATTCTGTTCATGCTGTCGGAAAACTCGAAATTGGGAAATTGTATACTAACCAGAAATAGCATACAAGCTACATTATGTTCAGTCTTTGAAGGAGCAACTCAGGGACCATTTCTAGCCTCATGCTCTGCAACTACAACACTAGAGACTTTGAATCGATGGCCTTTATTGACTGCATTCGTCAAGTTCATGTTGTCAACCTTCAAGATACAGCCCTTGGAGTCTTTAGCATGCTGAAACGGAATCATTGCATTGTGTTCTTGTGAGGCATGTGCTTTGCTGTTGGCATCAATATCGAACTCAGCGCACTGGCAGGCACCCAGACATGTAACCCTAGCAATACCCATGTTTTCATAACTACTAAGATACCCCACACTTATTTGATCCAATGTTGCACTCTCCAATGGCACTGAGAGAAACAAGCTGGTCAGAATGTCATCTGTTTGGAACCCTGGCTTTTTGCCATCCAGCCACTTCCACCCATAATTGTACAAAACCATGTCCTGCAAAGCGCCTCCCCTGTTGCACTGACTAGCCTTGGCATCATCAGCTGCACTGACAAACAGAGGCTCAGGTTTTACTGGAGTGTTTTCCTCGGGCTTTGCCTGAAAGCCCTGAGCCAGGGCCTTTCTGAGCGCCTTCTGTAGATAATCTACGATCAGACCCCCCAGCAGACCAACCCCCCTCCCAGAGGGGTGGATCTGGTCTCTCATGAACAGCACGTCTGGGGTGAAGCCTTGTGCTTCTTCATCAATCTCAGACCAGAAGTTGTTGCGGAAGCTGAGGGAATGCACATTGTAATGCTGAACCAGGCGCTGAATGTGGTCTTCTGTAGTGTTCCACAGTTGCTGGAGGCAAGGAAGTGTTCCAGCAGTCAGGTTGTTTGCATTTGGTACCTACACAGCACTCAAACAGGTAATTGCATGCCCTATGTGCACTGTGAAAGCATTCAAGATTCATGTTGCACAAGCGCCCAACTGGATTGATGATGGCTCAAGCCCAAGGGCATCAAGACTTCATTACAGAGGGGACATCAGGTGCTAATATGGATTGTCTGCATGGAGGGGGTTTGGGGCAGGACTGAGACCATGTGCAACAAAGAGTTCAGGTGCATGGAGGGGTTTCTGTCCATGGAAGGCGGCTCAGTGCATGAAGGCAATTGTGTCTGTCAAGGGGGGTTGTCCTTGTGCAGGGGCCTGTCTGCATGAGGAGGTTTGCAGTGCATGGAAACAGTGTGAATGACGGGGGTTCCAGTGCAAGGAGGGAATTGTGTGTGCATGAGGGGGTGGGGCGGGGGGACGGGGGCGGGGGCTTGGTTCACGTGCATACAGAGTGATTGCATATGTAGGCCTCAAGATCTTGTCCCTCAACAAGTCTTGATGCAATCAAGACGCCTGAGTACCATGCACGCTGAATAGGAGTCATGGAGCACGATACAATGTGATATGAGACTTTTGGATGCAGGGTCTAGGATGCATGCATGCTGCCTTACTTGTTGTGACTCTGAGCAGTCATGAACAGGGCTCCACCAATGTATGACAACTACAGCAGGCTGATGTGGCAGCTTGAGAAGCCGCCGCAGCAGCTGCTCAAAGCCCTCTATCTGCTGCTTGGGTGGGATGAATCTGCATGCAGGGATCAAGACTCACTCTGCCTGCCTTGCACCTTTAGCTGATAACAATCATCATAGTTACAAGGCATGCCAGCTGTTTGTTGGCCACGTACCTACTTGGCGTGCCTGAATCCTAGATCTACGAGCCAATGTGCTTAGAGAATAATTGCACCCAAGGGATGTGCGCTGACAGGCCAGTGCCATAGACACATGCATGGGGCAGAAAACCTCTTTCCCCCACCCAGCACAGAAGCCTGAAAATTCAGCATGTTACCGCTGGGGCTTGCACCCAGGACCTGCCGTATCACAGCCTGACACTCAGCAGCGTATACCAAAGGCTGGGTGGACCTCTGGGGGGGACCTGTAGCTGATGCCGTGACGACACATGCTTCATGCTGCCATACATATGCATACAGAACACTTGCAGAACCAGCCAGATTGCAATCCTGAAGGTAGGTCAGGAGGTCTGGGCTGGGGGTGCAGGATTGTGTTGGTGTGATGAAACATAATGTACCAGCAGTGGCAAAGCTACTCTGGCAAGCTCTGATGGCAAACGTGTTATGTAAAGGTATTCACAGCTTGCATGCAGCACTGACTGACTGCTTCACATTTGCCAACATGCAACAGCTGACTTGTGGCCAACTCCTCTTTACACATGATGTATATGCTTTTCAGATGACATGCACAGGTATGCTTCATTGTAACTGCAAAAGCCTTATCATGCATCACATTGATTGTGTAGTTGCTGATGATGGTATTGTTTGTTATATCATTGCCAAGTCCTGCAATTTGACAATTGCAGTGCCAAACCAGCAAGGCTGCTCATTTGCTGAACTTTGACATGAACTTAAAAGGAAGACGGCCACAGATTACCTGTCATTGAGTGAGAACTCAATGAGAACCAGATCTGATTCAGGATCAACCATTGCATCAAAGCACTGTGCTGCTGTGCTTGAAGTTATGCCTCCAATTGCAGAGTTCCCTATCTTGACCTGCAAAGCAGCAGGTTGCACTGAGATGCAATGCATGCACCTAGACATTGACATGGCACACATCCAAAATCCAAGTCTTTTGTGTTCACAAATTACACCTGATCTTGTTGATGGCACCAGGGACATCCTACCAACAGAGGTTGCAAGAAAATCCAAAAAGTGCACTCATCCCTTGAGCTATGCTTTGGGCAACATCAGCCGTGATCACAGCATTCACTGATCTTCAAATTTGTTGACAGACACTATGTTTTGTGGATGAGTGTGCAGTCGAGAAAGTATGTGCATTTGGCAATGTACGCAGCATGGAGAAAATATTATCCAGCAACAGGTTTCAAAGACTGTTCAAGTCATGACAAGTTCAGACACAATATGTAACAAAGCGTTGGTGCCACTTTTGCTAGCATAGCAGCAGGTATTGCTTGCATAGCAGCAGGTATTGCTTGTGCTTGACTTTTCCTCCTAGGATACAGTTGTCAGCCACACTGTCTGCACTGTGCAATTTCTGTAGGTTTACCTGAGGATTTTCTTGCAACAGCCACTCAGTGACAGGCGTTACCCAGCAGCCAATCCCGGGCTCCTTGCAGTATGCAGCAGTTACGCTGCCTCCAATGATGGTAACTGTTACAGGTTTTTTGCGCCTCATTTTGCCCTCTATCCTAGCCATTGTGGTGAGAAAGCCAAATGTGAATGGCTCCCTCATATCCTCTAGGGGTGCTTCTGCATGGTATAGCATGTAGTGTGTGCTGTTCAAGCTGTTCTTGTACTGCCATCTGACACTGCTGTTGGCTTCAGCAAATATGTCAGCCGCTATAGTAGGCGAGGGTAGTATGGGTTCTATGGTGCGAGGCGGGATGCTGATCTTTGGAACCTCGCTGTTCAATGCTGGACTAAGCTGAAACTGAGACCTTGTGAAGCCTGCAAGCAGCAGCAAAGTAACAAAAATTCTTGATCAGCTAAGGCTGAGTCCTGGGAGACTGCTTGCAAGCTGCGGAGTCAGAGGCAGTAGCATGGCTAGCAAGAACTCGTTTGCATAATGTAGCATGCAGGTATGCACATTGGCAGGTTGCTGACGAACCTTCTATCCACGCCCCTCCGAGACTCCACACTAGAATAGGCAAAAGTATCCAGCCTAAGTAGCGAGTCAATCCCATGAGGGTCTAGGTGACACGGAACGGGTAGTTTCGGCTATGCCACTGCATGCGTCCTTCCTCTCACGCAGGCGAAATATGTCAACGTGGAAGGGCGTCGGCGAGTCCAAGACAACGACCCAATATAGCTGGAATGTGGAGCGGGCTCAGCTCTGAGCGTTGAGGCGACCGTGAGTTTGGCGCGGATCAATGCTCGAAGCAGACTCTAGGTTGCTTGGGGTATGGTCACGCCGATCTAAACTTGTTATGGCAAGTTTGTATCATGGTCGAAAACGCCCTAAGATGATCCAGTAAGATGATCATCCCTTCAAGTCGCCCTACCTTTCATTGCGAAACGCACAACACTCGACTTGTAGTCCAGGCACCTGACCAATCCAGATACTTACGTACTTCAGTGTATTCACTTCCAAGAACATTTGATGTCGTTTTTGGAGGGATGTACAGTACATCATGTACTAGTTGGCATCTGCCTCTGAAGCAAATACTTTGATTCATGAGCAACCATATACTGCTGCTGCTGCGGGACCCGCTCTAATTAAGTGGCTTAGGCCGCTTGCGCAGCGGAACGCGCAGCGTTAATATCATTGAATGGCCTTGATGAACGTATGAATAAAGTATTGATAAAGTTCAACAACCTCGCTTGCAAAGTCCAAGTTCGTGACAATTTGTGTGTCCAGGATACAGGCCTCACGTATACTGTATTCGTCACAAAGCTTGGCAAGACGCTTGGAACCCCATATCAGCGACATCTCAGGCCATCTAGCGCCTGGAAAAATGTCTGGATCAGAAGGTAACAACGGTCAGACAGCAGAACACGGGCAGTAGTACGTGAGTGTTGCCGGTTATGGAGCACCCAGCTGTGACGCTGTAAGTCACAAATGCAGTGATATGCATAGCGGTCGCGAGCTTAATATTTACAGGAGCTGAGCTGAGCTGATGATGTCGGCTGTCAGAATATCGCTGTCAAGTAGTAATCAGGTTCCGCTGCCGGCCACGAGTATAAGCACAAAGCAGCTATGTCCAGGAGATGATTGTAGTTATACCTATATCAGCAGAATGGGAAACCCTCAGGATGTGTGTAGGAGCTTGAGTGAACTTCAGCAAAGCACAAACAGGTCTTGGTCTAGGCACAAAGCATACAGGCTCGTGACCGGCGCTGTGTTGGATGTCTGTGGTCTGTGCGTATGAGGTTTGGTTGCCGTCTGTCAAAAGCCGTAGAGTGTCTGTGTCTGCAGTAGACCTGCATGCGCAGCCGACACGGAAAACAGCGGGGCTTGTCCCCAACTGCCCAGCGCAACTGATCTTGGTTTCAGAGCAATATGCAGCAAATGATAATCAGTTTCGAAGCAAGTGATATATTGGAGCTATGGGCGTTACCAACACAGGTGCTGTGATCTATGGAAGTTTTGTTAGCCCGGAGGCAGTTGTGCCATGCTGAGTGCAGAGAAGGTGATTGTAGTACATACTGGAATAGCTGCCAGCTGAAATACAGTACTGCTCATTAGTCCCATTCATCACGTGTACCCCTGCTTCGAAACAAGCACAAACATCACCGTGCGTGGCGGTACGGCATAACGCAACAAGTCTACCAGCACACCAGGTCCTTCCTGAGTTCGAGTTCACCGCCGCGGAAAGTGGAAGCAGCGCACCACAAGTGCTGGGCAGAGTGCACAGATATTTCACAACACAACAGGGGTAGAAGCAGGTTTGCAAGCTCAAGGCATGCCATAGCGCTAGAGGCATCAGGAGCGATACCCAGTGTTGACCTGCGTACGTGTCAAGAGTCAATAGCTTTCAAGTGTTGCATCCTTTTTATTAATAAGCAGCTGCAAAGCAATAGCCTGACATAAGCAGCGCTTGCACAGAAAGCCACAAACGCTTGCTGCTTGCCCAAGCTTGCCTGTGGCACAAGCAAAGCCTGAGGAGTCAGAAAGCCCTCTGTTTCAGTGCTACCACTTGCAAAGGCACAAACAGCACCATGCAGTGCTTATGTGACAACAACTTGCAAGAGATTGTCCTTCCCACGCCTTGATGCTTGACTTCAATCAGGCTGCTGACTGCGCGCGCCAACACTTTGATTGGAAAGCATGAGTGTTCAGGCGCAGTATAAAGCCTTTGCATTTAAAACTTGGTTAGGTGATCCCTATTGACTGGCTGAGTCACGCAGATGACGGTTCTGGATAACCAACATTATGGCCCTGAACAATGTAGTTGAAAGCAGTTATGAGCCATGCTGCAGGTATCAAGTGAGGTACCTATCATGGTCTCGACTGTGACAAGGAGGGAAAGTATGACTGTCTAAGCTCAAGTGAAGACAACTGCAGCAATTGACCACGAGCTCAGGCACAAAGCCAAGCGAGAGAAGCAACTGCTGTTGTCGTCAAATCCACACTCATGAAACAGGTAGTTTGATGAATGTACTTTCATGAAAAGGAGGTGGGGAACGAAAGGGAACTGCCTTTTCAATGACGCCAAGTTGCAGTCAATACTTGACAGCTACAAAGATCGGTTTCCGACTGAGCTGCCTGCTAAGCTGCCACCTGAGCGTAATGTATATCATACTACTCCTCTGAAAAGCAATGAGCCGCCTCCGCCGCGCAAAAGCTATCGCCTCAGTAGACCTGAAGTAGCAGAGCTTAACACTCAGGTCGCTTCACTGCTGGCAAAGGGTTACATACAACACAGCAACAGCCCATATGGTCACCCTGTGCTGTTTGTCAAGAAAAAGAATGGCAATCTGCGCATGTGCATTGACTACAGATCACTGAACCAGCAAACTGTGAGAAACAGGTGTCCATTGCCACGCATCGATGACCTGTTTGATCAGCTGCAGGGCGCTAAAGTGTTCAGTAGCATTGACTTGCAGTCAGCCTACTATCAGGTCAGGTTGAAACCTGAAGACGTGCCCAAAACAGCATTCACTACACCTCTGGGTTTGTATGAATTCAGAGTGCTGTGCTTTGGCCTGACTAATGCACCTGGCACATTCCAGAATATCATGAATGACGTACTGAAGGATGTCATTGGCAAATTTGTCATTGTCTATCTGGATGACATAGTCGTCTTCAGCAAAGACCAAGCTGAGCATTACAAGCACCTGCAAATTGTGCTGCAGCTGCTACGCGAGCATGAACTGTACGCTTACCTGGCCAAATGCAAGTTTGTCCAGCCTGAGCTGCACTTCCTTGGCCACCTTGTTGGTGCACAAGGGCTTTGTGTAGACCCTCAGAAAGTTGCCATTGTGCAGGATTGGCCTGTGCCCAAGGACAAGAACTCCTTGCAGAAGTTCTGGGGCCTTGCCAATTACTTCAGGAAATTCATCATGGGCTGGCTGTACTTGTATCTGCATTACAGGAGCTGCTTAAAAAGTCTGACATCTTTGAGTGGACTGCAGATTGTGACACTGCATTTGACGGCATAAAGCATGCTCTTTGCAATGCTCCTGTGTTGGCCCTGCCAGATTTGAATGAGCCCTTTGAGGTCATATGCGATGCATGCGGAGTGGGCCTGGGAGCTGTGCTCCTACAGGAGGGGCAACCAGTGGCCTTTGACGGCAAACGCCTGCCGCCAGCTGAGCAGAACAACTCGGCAGGTGAGCAGGAACTCCTAGCAGTCATACATGCTCTATAGCTGTGGAGGTGTTACCTCGATGGGGTTGAGTTCACAGTTGTGACTGACCACAGCCCAAACACATTCTTTGCTACCAAAGCATTGCTGTCTCCAAGGCAGACTCGTTGGGCTGAGAGGCTATCACGCTTCCAGTTCTTCTGGGAATATCGCCCAGGCAGGATAAAAGTTGCTGATCCGCTCAGTAGACATCCCTCCTTTGCAGCTAACATGATCTCAGCTACCATTATCACGGCTGAGCTGGCACAACTGTCACTCTGCTCTGTCACTGACGCTGACACAGTAGCTGAGAATGATGAAGCTGCTGCTGCCGACATTGAGATGCTGAGCCAAATCTACCGGGGCTATGAAACAGACCCCTGGTTTGCAACTGCAAGCCACACAGCCAACCTTGGTATATATCAAGAGCTGTACTACAAAGGCGATGCACTTGTTGTGCCAGACATTCCTGAGCTCAAGCGCACAATATTGCATGAGTTGCACGACGCCAACTATGCCGGCCATGTGGGTAGAACTATTCACAGTGTGCAGCGTATGTACTGGTGGCCTGGCATGCACACAGCGATACATGAGTATGTGCGAGGCTGCAAGGTGTGCCAGCAAGACAAGCACTTGCAAAGGCAGCCGGCAGGCCAGCTCGTACCTCTACCTGTCACTACAGCTTTGTGGGACTGTGTCACAGCTGACCGCATCACTAACCTGCCAAAGACAAAGCAAGGCTTTACTGCCATTCTAGTCGTGGTAGACAGGCTAACCAAAGTGACACACTTCATGCCATGCAAAAATGAATCCACTGCACATGACATGGCACGACTGTTTGTTGACAACATCTGGAAACATCATGGTATGCCACTGCGCATCACCACTGACAGAGGTCCGGAGTTCACAAACAAGTTCATTGCTGCAATCTGTGAATTGGTGGGAACGATGCACTGCAAGTCCACAGCCTATCACCCTCAGTCAGATGGTCAGACTGAGCGGATGAACAGGGTGCTGGAGGACATGCTGCAGCATTATGTGAACCCAAAACAAAACAATTGCTGGAGGACATGCTGCGGCATTATGTTAACCCAAAACAAAACAATTGGGATGAGCTATTGTCCTGTGCTGAGTTTGCTGTGAACAACACTTACCAAGCAAGCACTCAGGACACCCCTTTCTACCTCAACTATGGCAAGCACCCGAGGCTGCCTAGTGATCTCACCTTGAGTTCTGAGCGCAAGAAAGCTGTCAAGGATGCAAAGGCTGTTGACTTCATTGGCAACATTGAAAAGGCAGTTGCCAAGCCAAAGTCTGCCTGCAAGCCGCACAGCTGCGTCAGAAAAAGTATGCTGATGATAAGCGCATAGATGTACAGTATGAAGATGACGAGATGGCCTGGCTTAACAGTCAGCATGTCACCCTCAAGGCTGTTGGTACGCGCAAGCTGCAGCCAAAATGGCTGGGACCTTTCAAGATCCTTGCCAAGCCTAGTTCAGTCAACTATGTTCTGGACATACCTGCTCACTATCGCATTCACGCTACTTTCCATGTGAGTATGCTGCGCCGTGCCTTTGACAATGGTGCTGGTGTACAGCGACCTCCTATCATTGTGATAGAGGGTGAGGAAGGGTTTGAGGTTCAGGAAATCCTGAACCATACTCCTGCACGCAAGACCAGAACTGACACTGGTGTTCGACACCTTGTGCAATGGAAAGGTTATGGTCCTGCTTACAACAGCTGGGAACCAGAGCGTACCCTGAAAAGGAATGCTCCTGAAACGCTGTCAGACTACTGGGATGAACTTGAAGCTGCAGTGCCAGAGCTGAGCCTGAAAATGGTTCTGACCCTGGGTTGGCCCCCAGTGGTTAAAGGGCCAGAGGTCGTGGCAAAGGCCGTGGCCGAGGTCGAACAGGCCGAGGTCGTGGTCGAGGTCTCATCGCTGAAAAAGTGATCCCAGAGTCTCGAGAACATCAGGATGTTAGGAACCCTATTTTGTGCACATTTCGTTGCTGCACACAACAGATGATAGATGTTCTGAGTTGGCATGAAGTTGTCTTCTCGTGCTGAACAGCGCAGTACATAGTGCTTCAGCATGCAAATGTTGGTTGCACATGATCTTGATGCTTCAGCCACATCAACGATTCATTCCAATAGCTTTAGGATCTTGGTTACAAAATGAATAACATTATGCGGATCAAGCCTCATTCTCATGAGCACAATCAAGCCTCATTCTCATGACCACAATCAAGCCTCATTCTCTTGAGCACAACCAAGCCTCATTCTCATGAGCACAACCAAGCCTCACTCTCATGAGCACCTCCATCAAATGAATCCTTTATGAACGAAGTTAAGGGGTTTGTTGTTACACTGTAACGACACAGCAACAAGCTGGTGGTTGCAATCTCATTACATGCAAGCAAAACACGGTACAGTCAAAAGCTCTCTCAGAGGGGGCGATTGTAACGGTCATACCGTCAATACATGGCTTACACAGTTTCTACTTGGATTACGCCATTAGTCAAGAGCTGACCTAAGGTCTTATCTTCAAATTCAACTAAATCAGCTTCGCATCAACCACCAATGTCATATCGACGTTCCAGTTTGGACTGACGCTCTTGACAAGCCTCTAGCTTGTTACAGGTGGGAATAAAGGATCCACTTTGCTTACCTGCAACCTCAGGGCAGCTATAAATATAATGCAAATTCTTTCTGGCAGTAGACATGGATTGCAAATTATGGTTAACGCACTGAAACATCTGCCGGTTGAACAACAAAGCCATTGTTACCATGCTGGAACCTTTTCATGTGTGGAGCAAGAGCTAGGTCTGCTTTCAACGCAATGATGTGCACAAGACTGGATGGGACTAATGCCATTGCACTCCACAGTGCAATGTCATCTTCTGTACCGGACTTGTGTTCCAAATCGACCAGCTGACGAGCCTTGGTGAAGCAGCAGTGCAGTGTTGTCAATGGTGGAAGAAGTTTTGCTTTCTGTGCTTGCCAAAAGGAGTGCACCATTGGGGTCCACATCTTGAGGATCCTCTCTGCGTTCTGGTCACATTCATTGGGATTCAACAACATCCAGTCGTTGCAATCAGCAAGCAACTGCTCATAGTCAAGGCCTTATAAGGACACAAAGGTATGACGCCGCCAAACAAATGCGAGCAAAGTCCCATTGGAGGAAGAAAATCATGTGCCTGGCATGAGGCAAGCTGTCGTTGTCATACCCAAAACAAGACTGAGGATGAAAGGACAGCATCAGTGCAATGCTTACCTGCCCATGATATGTGGCTAGGCCGCCATAGTCATTGTCTAAGTGTGCTTGCTCGTCGGTAAACATTTCATCAAATAAAGGGTCAAGATCTTGAAGCTGGAGCTGGTAATGGAGCCTTGTATGCAGAAATTGGTAACAGGCTGCAATGGCAGGTCAAGCCCCAGCTATCTATTTCGGTCCCGAAGATGCTGACTACTGGGCGGAAGTAGCCCTGTTGCTTGCTTGGTTGAGTCCATGCCCCAATGTGAGTGTAGTCACCAAGTGCTATTGGAATGTTGTCCTCAAGAATTCCAACCCAATGGTCTAGCCATGCCCAAACGGCTGCACTCCACACAGCACTTTCTCTTGTGAACTGGCCATTCTCTGGGCTAGAAGATGGACCACCACACACAAGGCAGAACAATTCCCAGCCCATATCTCCGCTGTTGGAGCTGCTTCTGATGAAGGTAACAGGAGCCATTTCTATCGGGCCGCCTTCACTATTTAACACTATTATCGAAACTCAAGCTCAGTTTGCTCGATCCAGCTGGCGACTCCACCAGAGAAAGCCTCACAAGTCAGCCAGGTATAGGTGATTCTCGTAGACCGTCACCAGGCAAGATCAAGAACGTTGCAGTGCCAACTTACGACGTTGCAGTGCAAGCTTACCGCAGGCAAGGATGTCCAGTGATTCAGGAGAAGGAGGATCTGCAACGCTGTGACACTCGCCTTCGACTGATTCTGTCAAACTTCCAGAACCCAGATCCTCTTTGATTCAACTCATGCTACGATTTGTTCCGCAGCGAACAAGCCGCAAGCGTCTCTTGCGAACTGAACCTTTGTGGTCTTGGAAAGAGTGACTGCAGCCCCAAACCCACTTCAAAATTTCAGCTGTAAGTTACAGCTTACAGCCTGTAACACTTTGTGCGACCTGAGAAGTCGGTGTTCAGATAGCACCTCGTCACTATATAATACAGTCAGGTCAGTTTCCAATAGCTTCAATGAGAAGCTAGATACAGCACCGCTCTTCAGTCCCGTTCAGCACGTGCACCTCTACTATAGGCTACATTTCTTCCCGCTTGCGTTTTCAAAGGTGGGGTCACACGTGATCCCTTCCCGTTGTCAACCGTCCCCACGTAGCTTTGCTGCTCCCGCGTGCGCCAGTGTTCTAGAGCGGCAGACAACTGACGCTGATGCGTTGTTTTGCCAACCGCTCACCACATCGCGGCAGCTTGCCCCTCCTTACGCTGTTTTTGACGCGAATCTTGCGATAGATCACAGCCGATCATTCTTTGTTCGGGCCTTCAAGCGGCAACAATGCGCCATGCCGTACGTAAGCTTCGCGGAACCATACATAGCGCTGTTGCTGCACAATCGTTCAGGTGTCACACTTTCCCTGGCCAGCTCCAACCACACCTGGAGCTGTTGATAACGACGCTGCGGTACTCCCAGCTCTGTTTTGTCGTCAACGGGCCCAATCAGGATCGCTCTGCAACATCTGCAACCTCTAGCTGCCACACCCGACTCTCCTCACACAGCCCAGCTGCAGCAGCAAACAGCACATCAGTCGCTGTCTACAGCAGGCTTGGACTATACACACAGGGCTGGTCTGCAGCACAGCTTTCAGCTTGGTCCCAGGCCAAGTCACGCACAATCTCTGCCTGCTCAGCTTGGGCAGAAGAATCAGCTTCAAATTGTGCTCAACTTCTGGCCACAACAACCTCGTTTTGGTGATCTTGTGCAGCCAGTCAATGCAACTCAGTCCTTGCCTCACCAGGTTACGCAAGGCACTCAGCAATGCACCTTTCAAGGTGTATCAGACCCGCAGATCATGCTGCAGATGGAAGCCGTAGCAGCCATGCCACAGTTGCTGCAACAGCAAAATCTTGAGCATCAGCTGTATCAGCAACAGCTACAGCCACATGCTTTGATGCAGTTCCAGGACCTGCATGATGCAAAGATCTAGCATGATACAACATCGTGTAATGCCTGCTGAGAACAAAGAAGAAAGCACATGATGCAAAGATCTAGCATGATACAACATCGTGTGATGCATGCTGAGAACAAAGAAGAAAGCACAGCCTGTTAGCAGGATTTGATATGTCACCTGGCTGCATGAAAGGTCTCATAATCTCTGCAGAGGTCCTGAACTCAGCGCCAGTGAAAGGGTCATTTGGATCTGCTGTATAGCCTGCACAGCTAGAAGGTGCATGTCATACAAGACACGACTTTTTGCTGACAGTGTGTGTTGCGACTGACCTGGAGTGCCATCTTCTGCGAAACTTTCTTCAGTCATATGCAGGTCTTGGTGCATGGCTCCTGCATGCCCAATCACATAGTGTTGCATACATGTATCATCTGCGTCTGCACTAAACACCAGAACCTTACCTGCCGGTCTAGTTCTGTCCAAGAGTGCTTGAGGTCGGACCAGTGGGTCATGTGCCAAATGTGATTCCTCAAGAATCTTGAAAGCTGGAGTCTCTCTGAACTCTGCCCCAGCACCACCGCTTTTGCCCATGCTTTCAATGGCTTTCTGGTACAGCCCAGTGATTGAGGTGACCTTTGATTTCAGCTGAGAAAGCTGAGCGAAATCCGGCAGCAGAGAAGGTTCCAGCTCATATGCTTTTTGCTGAAACATTTGCCAAGCCTTCTTCTTGTCAGGTGCGCTCTTGCAACTGCCTTCTAACACTGGCTTATACTCAACCCAAGCAGCAGCGATGGCTGCAGTTTCCCTAGGGGTATACTGACGGCTCGATTTGCGCTGCTTGCCGTCGTCTTTACTTGAGTTTGGGCCTGTCTGCCGACTTTGAGCGCAGATAGACCGGTCAATAAGGGTTTGTTGCACTGGCATTGAACTCACGCTGGCCAGCATGCCTGCAGGTGTCACGCCGGGGGGAGGCAGCGCTGTCACGCTGTTGATCTGCGGCACCTGCTGCAATAAGCCAGGCTGCGATTGCTGAATAGATGACAGCAGCTGCGACATCTGTTCAGTAGTCAGTTGCGGATAGCCGGAGTTGCTGCACATCAGGTCATCCTGATCTTGCAAAAAACGAGCAGGATCAGACATCAGCCGTGCGGCAGGCGGCGAGTCGATGCAAATACTGACAGCCCGGCGTGCGACAACAGAGTGAGAAGTAGCAAGGTGTCTACCGCAAAGTTGCTGACTTACCGCTGCCGAGCCTACTTCCCGCTGTCACGTGGAGGCGTGAAAGTCATTTCAAGCCCCGAAAGCTGTTCCTGACTTGCTTTCGGGAATCCCGTTCTGAATGAGGTTTTCATTCGTTTTTCCATTGGCGAAAGCCGCACGTGGCCCTTATTTTGCCTCGTGTGGACACGCCCTATACCTCTACTCCAGTGGGGGCCCCCAAATTATTAGTCTGGGGGGCCGGGAGGGGGGGGGGGCTGGGTAGTGGCTGGAGGGCTCAGGATTTGATGAATCCCAGCCACGGCATTAATTGACTCATCTCTTATAGCCCACACCTGTAATGCATATTTTGCGTCGTGAGCGTTACATCTTTACGTTTTGTGTTGTGTTGCTGAATTAGTCTGCATTGAATCACTCCGTTAGTCAGATTTGCCCAGTACAGTCGTTTGGGTCGTACTTGAGCACCAAACGCGGTGTCGCCCGCACAGCTGTCGGGCACTCCAGTATCGACTGGTACTAATGATCTGTTCCCATAACCATCAGCCTCAGCGCAAGCAGCTACACCGCACCCCGCCTTGAGCAGCATCGCCTTTTAACCACTTTGCGCACGTCTAATCCGGTCAACCGTCGTCTGCGGTGTGCGGGGTTGCATGTTCTGTGCTAACAGAGCGTCTATCTTTGCAGCTTGTTGGTGTCAACGCGCACCTCAGAAATTCCACAAATATTGCCGAGCGTACGGCAGGATTGCAGATTCTGGCAAAATGCAGGCAACGGCATCTAGTCCGCAGACCGGTCAATATACTGCAGAAGATGGGGAACATCGCCAGTGCGATATTGAGTCCCACTTGAGCAAGGAAGGCAAGGCACGAAACTTGAGCAGCTTGAGCAAGTTCATCTTCAGCTTCTCAGACATCCCTGATATGGTCAGCCTGCATGGAGGTCTACCTAATGCCTCAATCTTCCCATTCAAGTCTATGAAGGTTGAGCTTGAGGACGGCACATGGTTGGACATGTCTGCGAAAGACAAGGTGTGCTGTTGCAAGGGCATTTCCAGCAAGCCCTTGCCTCAATATGACCCCAGACATCCAGTCACCTTTGGGCAACCTCAAATCACCATATTCATGATTCTGCACAGCCTAAACATGGCACAGTTGACACACAATGAGCTGATCTCAAGCTCAGCATATGGTTCAAGCTCAGGCTGTGCATCATGAGCTCTCTTGCAGCAGCCTCTGACCTTACTTATTATTGCATGTTTGGCCAGATGGATGCAGCTCAACAGTATAACACCAACGGTCGAGGGTACCCACCTCTTCTGGACTGGGCCAAGCAGCACACGCAGCAGCTGCAAGCACCACCAGCCGGGCAGGAAGTCGTCATCACCAGTGGAAGCAACCACGCCATTGATGTACGCTTCTCATTTTTGCAACCGAGCCTCTCAAACCTGCCTACTGTGCGCGGCCTTTGTGCCATTGATGTATGCTTCTTGCTCATCAATGCAACTTGGACCTGCATGAATGCACTGTGTGAGCATGTCCTATATGCACTGCACATCAGGATTAGTTGAGCAATTGATCAAGATGCCCCCACTGGCTCCAGCTTGGCCTGTGTATCATACACAGCACTGCAGTCTGCCCTTTGCTGTGATGACCTAGGGCACCTCCAACGACTGGCGTCTCTCACCTGCTTTGTACAGAGCATTGCTATGCTTCTGCCCGGTTGCTTGACAGGTTCAAGCCAACCATCGTGACTTGATTAGTCACCATCATCATTGTTGTTGGGGTCATTGTAGATGTTATCAGTGTTGTATGTACATGGTGGCATATGCAGATGCACCTCAGTGGGACTTGGTCCTAATACATGGCAGTGATCAGTAGGTATTGTAATCGCAAACTGGTTGCAATCATCACTGATTTCAAGATGTTTGCGCTGTTTGAAGACACTGTAACATGCAGATGGTGCTGTGCTGTTTGCTGAATCGGGGTGACTCCTTGCTCTGCGATGAGTACACCTACTCACATCTGGTAGAGGCAATGGTCACTCCCAAGGGCTACAATGCAATCCCTGTCCCCATGGATGACTTTGGGATGACCCCTGAGGCCCTGGAACAAGTGAGTGTCGTGGAAACACCTCTCACATGTACATTCAAATTTTTACTTTCACACTTTGTCTACACAGCTACAACATATACTGCACTTTGACCAGCAATGCATGTAGATCAACAGTGCATTCTCTCGTCAGCAGCGACTCAAAATGGCTCAAGTCAGGTTAGTGAAGCATTTTAGTACAGGCTGCAAATGTGTGTGTGTCTGTGTGTGTCTGTCTGTGTGTGTGAGGGTGTGTGTGTGCGCGCAAGCCTGAACACAGAGTGTGGATGTTGTTGCAGCCAGTTGGATGCACCATTATCATAAACAACATTTTGGTGTTGCTGTCCAATGACAGAGGGCTGTATGTGCTGCAGACAATGGAGGATCTGAAAGCTAAGGGACAGTCCCTGCCTCGGGTTCTGTATTTAGTACCCAATGGCCAGAACCCAGTCAGCTATGTAGCCCCTCTGGAGCGGCGCCAGGCTCTGTATCAAACCAGCCGCAAGTACGACCTCATGATTGTGGAGGATGACCCATACTTCTACCTGCAGTTTCCCTACAACAGTAAGTACATCTGCAGCCATTCAGTGTCACTTGTCGGGTCGTGTTTGTGAATGCTGTGTTCCTGTGCCATATGCTTTGATGCCGGGGGTGCTGAAGCTTGTGCTGCTATGAAGTAGCAGCCAGTGCCAGGGCAGTGGTGGATTGTCCAGTGCCTTCTTGTGTTGAATCCTGACTACTGTCTTTTCCTGCGTCTGAGTCCTGACGAGCAATAACAAGGTCTCAGGACAAACAGTATTGCATGCAGATCTCGAGGGCGTCTAGCAGGTAGCGCATGCACAGAGGGCGTCTGTAGACCAAATGCAGTTAGTGTAAAATGTAGGGTGTATGTAGTCACAGAAAATGAAAATTGTATTTACCGTGATACCCCTTTTTACAGTTTAAGTAGCACGTGCACAAAGGGTGTCTGCACATCAAACCACAGCAAGCCTACATGCAGCTCATTTTTCTTGAAGCAAGCCTGCACGCAGCTGACATTCGCAGGCGTACCCAACCCCACAGGGGTACCTAATCACTGCCCCTGTTGATGTTGTTGTGATGCCACTTGTAGATTACGATGTCTTCTGGCTGGTCGATATTTGGGGCTTCAGTTTGCCGTGGCAGTGCTTGATACACACAAAGCAACCCAAACATCACCCTCAATTTCACATGTGGTCCCATGCATCGGAACATAGAGCCAAACAGCATGCCAACAAGCACAGTCTTCTGTCGGGCATCCAGCCACTGCGCTTGATCGCCTCACCTCAGGCTGCTTCTGACTTCAGAGGCTTCCATCATGATGCGAACATGTGCTGGCTTTGCTTGCTTCTTTCACTGCATTTGATCACTTCACCTCAGGCTCCTTCTGGCTGCAGAGACTCCCAACATAATGCCTAAACACGCTGGGGTTTCTCCTTTTCTCCTGGTCTTCCTTTCTCCCTTTCTCCTTCTCTCCCTCTCTGTTTCCTTCCTTCTCGCCTGTTGGTTTAACACTGCCTGTCTTGTTTCCACAGGAGGGGTTCCAAAGCTGCCTCCAGGTCTAGAGGCTCCCTGTCTGACGCCTAAAGGTGTGAATCCCTTTGGTTTCCTTTCTTACAGGAGAAGTTCCCGGGCTGTGGGGCCTGGGCAAGAGCTACATGTCACTGGACACAGACGGGCGGGTGGTCCGCCTGGATAGCTTTGCCAAGTTTCTGGCGCCTGGTTTCCGCCTGGGCTGGCTCACTGCCCATCCACACTTTGTAGACAAGTTCACCTTTCACATGCATGGCACTGCCTTGGGCCCCTGCAGCATCACACAGGTAAACCACAACAATTATAGCACTGATAACATTATCACTTGGCAGTATGATGGCACAACAGCCTAGATACACTCAACAAGTCAGTCTAGCTGCCACTAGCTGAACAGTCGACTGCTGTTGCCATGGTGGTTTGGGTAGCTGTTGCTGTTGGAGGGCACTGAATTGCTGCTTGCTGCTGTTGATGTAGGCTCTGGCCTTGCTGTTGGCAGACCATATGCGATGTGTTTGTCAGTACAAGGTCTGGATTGTGTGGCATGTTGGCAGGCAGTGTGTAGTACATAGGGCAGGCAGGATAGAGCCACGGTGTGTAGACAGCACACTTGGGTGTGACCATTATCCATTCTAACCTGAGGGCATTGCAGCAAAAGAACACACGGCAGCTCCCTTTTTGTGCAGCATGAAGAAGAAGAAGAAGCAACAGGGCTGGTCACCCTCAATCCCGCTTTCAGCAGCATGACTAAGGGTGCTTGGTCCTGAACCTTCTTCTTCTTCTTCTGCATCTGGTACATGTGCAGCAACTTCTTGTGCAACTCCACTGACAGCTGCCAGGCGTTATTGCTGAAGGCTGGTGCACTGTTGCTGTTGCCCTCGGCTGCCCAGGTCAGACTAGATGGAGAGCAAGTATTGCAGTAGTTGTACCTCCTTGAGGGTGCTTCAGTATGACACTGGTCCTCGGTGCTGTCTGCATCTATACGGCCAGCATGCAGATGAACAAGCAGTCATGAGGACACACCTATTACACAGTAACCCAATGGAGCATTGTCTTTACGTGGCACACGCCATGCTAGCATACTAGGGTGTACATGATGAGTGACGACCAAATATGTAAAGGAAGTGGTAACGAGGACTTACAGTATGTGTACAGTGACTGTGCTGCGTTGATGTCAGTGCGCAGCACGGTAATGCTAGCACATCAGGGTGAGTAATTGCGTGTGTACAGAAGGGATTACAATGATCTATTGGGCACAGTGACTGTGCTAGTGACTGTGCTAAACTGATGTCTGTTTGTGGTGTAGGTGATGTTGGCTGAGCTGATGCAGCATTGGGGCACTGAGGGGCTGGACTCCCACCTCAAGTCTCTGCAGACTGTCTACAAGCGCCGAGCACAGCTTATGCATGACTCTGCCAAGCAGGTATTTGTATGCCTGTCTGCCTTTACTGCAGTCTTGTTTTGGTCCTGTTGTTGCCGTAGCAAGTCTGTTTTGTCTGTCTAAATTCACATCAAATGGAAAGTGAGGAAAGAAACGCCTACGCCTTCGGGCGTCATGATGAGAGCCAGCGTACCTAGAAGCAGCCCAGGGATCCACAAACTTCTGCCTCTTTGCATTCTTAATTTTTGCCTGCCTGAGCTGTTGCAAACCTTACCTTGCGTGTCTTTCCTTTTGTTTGAGCTGTGGTGTTGGTCTGTGCAGCATCTGGAAGGGGTAGCAAGCTGGCTGCCCCCCGAGGCAGGCATGTTCATGTGGATGAAGCTGCAGGGTGCCGTGAAGGATGCTGATGACATCATAGATGCCCTGAAGGAGGAGCAAGTGGCTGTTGTTCCAGGTATCTTCGTTACCTTGCCTTTTGCAGCATGCTGATGCTGAGTCAGCAGGCCCAGGCTCAGCTTGGACATATCACAGCTATTTGAATGCAAAACAGGGTGATGCTCCAATATCTGCCTGCCTGCCTGCTCCTGTTGCCTGCCTGTTTTTTTTGTGCGTGTTGTTTTTTTCTTCTTTTGGGTTACAAAATATGCCTGCCGGTTTCTGTTGCCTGACCATCACTGTCTTCTGTTTCCTCTCCCACATCCTAATGTTGTGTTGGCTGCAAGGGTATATGAATGCGCAACTCAAGCAAAGCAGCAGTGCATGTGCAAGCTGTTCTTGATGCAAGTTTGAGATGATCATGAGTGATGCTACACTAGGTGACCTCTAGTCACTCATGGGATCTATACCTGCTGCGAATGAGTATGTGACACCATGATCTGGTCTAGTTACTCGGTGTGTAAGCCTGTGGCACAATGGCAATCACAGAAGCAGCATGCAAGCAGACATCCTTGCTACCTGTCGAGCTCACTTGTGTCCACAAATGTAAGTTTGGAGATCATGTAGCAACCCATGGTCCAACCTGACTGCTGAGATAGAATTTGAAACGTGTTTGCTGATGTGCAGGGCGTATTTCTCATTGCAATGGCCCCAGGCCACCGTTCCCCTGCCCTTTTGTCAGATTGTCATTTGCCATGGCACCTGAGGAAGATATCCCAAAAGGCATGCAACGGCTTGCAAATGTTTTGAAGAGGGTGCAACAAAAGTAGGGGAACGTGTTATAAAAGTGATTTGGTGTACAGAGCAAAGGGCATGCACTGCTGAGCTGACTCCAGGGCTGGTGCAACTTGAACAGCAAACAATTTTACCCAGCAGCTCATCTTGGCAGCAATGCAGTGAAATCCATACAACAAATGCATGGGTCATGCAGGTGGACTATCATGCCAGCTTGCAAGTCATGATGCACTGGTACCTCTGCTGCAACACTTTCTTGCAGCACTGAGGGATACTATACGAGATGGTTTCATGGGTCAACAGGTGCTGCAGGTCAGGGCACTGTAATCAAAGGCCTTGCTTGTATCACCAATTGAAAGCTGTATCCACTCAAGGTCTGGGTGGATACAGCATGATGTAACAGCTAGATGAAACCGTAGTGTGTTACAGTCTGTGTACTGTACTAGATGCATAACCATTTCTAGGGTCAAGCTACCTGCAAGACTTGTATGACAGAAGCTTTGTACATTGTGCTTTCTGGATGTGTGCAGGTGTTGTGTGTGTTGGGGAACAAGGGTGTGTGATTGCCACAACTTTGACCTTAATTCCTGTGTATTCTGTCAGACTTATTTGGCTGGCAAAAAGGATTTGTAAACTGTCTCAAAGTTTGAGCGTGCGCACTGCTCTGGTCATAAATCTTGTCCAGCACTTTGCATTCCTTTGGCATATCAATTATTTTCCGAAATTGTTCATACAGCATGACACAACGCCGTGACAGGTACAGCATGGGTGCGTCTAGAACCTGAACATTGTAGGTTCTATTCAAAATTCAAAATCAGACAGACACAACAGTAGGAAAAGGCTGACGCCCTCAGCCGTCCGTCGTCCAAGTCAAGGGGCATGGGGAGGGCCTTACTCTCGCATATTTTGTGCACAGGCTGTGGACATGTAGGTAGTGTACATGGTGAGCCACTGCAACTTGTTGCACTGAAAACAAAGGTTTGCTGATTGCACAGCCTCTATTTCAGTCAGAGGAGAGTTTGTGCAATTAGCAAGCCTTTGGTGATCTCATGTGCGACGCCTCTTGCTTGCAATTTGCTGCTTTGCACAGGTAAGGTACGAAGCGATATTATGAGAAGCCCAAACTTTGTGGCAAAAGCAGGCAGCTTCAAAGTTTGGGCTTTGCTTTCACCTTGCTTTCACTGTGACAGCAATACTGACTTCAGCAAAATCAAAATGGCGCTGTGGTGGCTTTCAACGGGCGGTGAAGCCCCATAAAATTCTTACACAGACTGTCTGCCTAACGTGAGTCGGAGCTTGCGCCAGCGTTGCCATTGTGCGCTGTATCATTGCGGGAACAAACCAATGGGTCCAAGCCGGAGCTGTACGCGCGCGCGCGTGTGTGTGTGTGTGCGTATGTGTGTGTGCGTGTGTGTGTGCATCTGTGTGTGCGCGTCTGTGTGTGTGTGTGAGAGTGACACACGCACACACACGCGCATAGATCAATCAGCACAAGGCACCTGCAATTTACTCCGATGGTAGCAAGAGCGATGAGCAGCATCGATGTCATCGTCTGATCAAACGCGGTTATGGGCGTCGACATTAAAGGGCTCTAAACCTCAGACGAAACAACCTGCTCGCACTTGACGCACAAGCCGTGTGACCTGGCCACACACTTCAGCTCTGCAGGCGAGTCTTGAAGGGCATCATGGAATTATCTGACACAAAGGCGGAGCACATGGTGGTGTACGGTCTGCTTTGCTGCATGGCGTTGTACCTGGGCAAGACCCTATTCAGCTTCAGGAGCTCAGGCCTTAGCTTGAGGCGCGACACAGATGATGAAGGGGAGCTATCACCAGTGCTTGAAGATGACAGTGATGTTGATGGGGCTGACCACTCTGATTAGCTTTGTCGTGTACTGTATGCATGCTTCAGCTACAAGCAAGCAAGCTGTCTCACCAGAGCTTTTGCATCTTGGTGTGTTTAGCATTGCTGGCACCCACGTGCATGATGTAAGAAATTGATATGACAGCCAGAAGGACGCTGTCACAACAGTGTTAGGAAGTTCCTCTTGGAGGAGCTTAGGTATACCTGAAGCTTCCCCATAGGTTACCGTCCTAAGGTGTTGCATTATTTTGAAAATACTTTGAGGGCTCTCTTGATTTTCTTTTGCCTTGCTCCCTTTAAGACGTCTTCCTTCTTTGATAATGTTAGATTAGCAAGTATGAGGCTTCTGCAAGACACTGACTTACCAACGTCTGATCGTGCAGCAAGGGACCTGATAATTTGTTGTTGGTACCACAGTATCAGTAAATCAGTTGAAGAACAGTTCTCAACTCATGTAGAGCAAAAGCCTGAGCATTGATGGTGGGAAGCCTAATCGTATAAAGACCTTGCAGTGCTCCTTCAAAGTGACAGGCACATCTCAGCTTGCATCACTTCATGTGGTGACATGCAGTTGCATGGAACAGTGCTGCAAGGTGACAGCAAAATCCTAATGTTCACTTCAGCAGATTTGAATTGGCATTTATTTTCCCCAAAACAAAGTGCTGGTTGGTGCAGAAACACCAGGCAGTCTAGATTGAGCACAAGCATGGCCTGTAACAAGCTAGAGGCTTGTAAAGAGCGTCCGTCCAACCTGGAGCGTCAATTTGACACTGGTGGTTGATGCGAAGCTGATTTAGTTGAATTTGAAGATAAGACCTTAGGTCAGCTCTTGACTAATGGCGTAAGCCAAGTGGTAATGGTGTAAGCCATGTATTGACGGTATGACCGTTACACAAAGCCCCAAACATCATGCAAAGCAAACAGGTGCATCTTAACCCGATCAAAGTGCATGGCGAGCTGACACTCATGCGGCATTATGTCTTGCATGAGCTCAACGTAGCCACAACAATCCTCTGCCATGTCTTGAAGCTGCCTGTCTGTGGGATGCGCGTCTGCATTACGTGTACTGCAAGAATTTGTGGCATCCTGTTTCAAATTTTTGGCTGTGAGACCTACAGTTATGCAAATGTCAGCCTTCTAGTGAATGCCTGTGCAACACACAAACAGCAAAGCAAACCCAGCAGTCACAATGACAGGCATAAGCTATAACGTACCTGTGAGCTGAAGATAGGGTCGAAACTTTTGAATATGTCTGTCAACTTTCTTTGCAAAACCATCATGCTGCGCATGCTGCTGCGCATCCTGCCGTTTGTTGGGCCGCCCCAAGCAGATCCGGCTCCTGATGGCAGCACTAAATGCAAGCAGTTCCTTCTTGGCTAATTGTTGTACCGCCTTTTTGACAGGGTCAACCTTAGGCTGCAGTACCAGTGATATTTAGCAAAGTTGCATTGCCAGACATATACTTTGCACAAATGATGAAAGATTGTACGAACACATACAAACCCCAACCTGAGGTGCAGGACTGTATTTCAAGTCTATCTTGGAGTTGCTTGCCAGCTTCTCGCCTGCCTCTACTTTTCTATGCTTGCCATTGACTGTCACTCGGTGAATTGCACGTCGTCCACGTGATACCTTTTACGAGCTTCAACAGTGCAGGAATCTCTACAATGCTCGAAGGTGGCTGGCCTAGGCACCGAGGTCTGAAACTCCTGCTCTCGACCTACCAGTCGGCCCGTCATGAACTGAGTGGTCATTTTGCAGACTGCCAGAATTTTGTCAGACGACACCAGGC
This sequence comes from Asterella californica, assembly GCA_036924285.1. Taxonomy (NCBI): domain Eukaryota; kingdom Viridiplantae; phylum Streptophyta; class Marchantiopsida; order Marchantiales; family Aytoniaceae; genus Asterella; species Asterella californica. Next base: position 27,967 of record JAYKYS010000106.1, on the reverse strand, counting down.
GCAATACAAACTAGACGCAGCAAGTGAGTGGTCGAGGTGTAGCAAGAGAAGTATACCAATCTTGGCATAAAAAACCTGAAGGTGTGCGACAACTTGTTTCCACATAGTCTGTTGCGCAGCTGCTGATGAGGAAACACCCTGCCAGAAACAAGATCTAGCCCTCCCTCTAGGCCTGCTGAACCAGCACCTGACGTTCGCAATCGAGAAGACGGCATTGGCCCACATACGGAATCTGAATCCCTGTCCTCGGGGCGGTGCCCCGCAGACTGCCAGCAGAGGGCGTTTCACCCGTTAGCCTCAGCAGTCAGTGCAATGACTCACTGCCACAGCAGCCTGTTGAATCACGCTGATGCTGAATCATGCTGACAACCGTACATAATTCATGATGCTTATCTTACAAAGCTGTATCAGCCGTATTAATTGCCATGTCACTCTGCAGATTCTTCGACTTTGCCCTTCACAAACAGCGTGACAACTGCCAGAAAGGACAGCAAGACTGCAGCTGAGAAGGCTGCCTCGGTGTTGTACTCCTTGTACGCTCCCTCAACAAACAGAGTCAAGGTCTGAGTCTTGCCAATGATGTTCCCAGAAATCACAGACACAGCTCCGAATTCCCCCATGGCTCTCTGCATTCAAATAGGTCCTCACAGATAAGTGTCAATAGGTCCCAGATACAAGATCAATCAGACAGCTATTTTGCAACTGTCAAGTGTTGCAAACCACAACAGCAGAATCACCATGTGCGGGCAAACGGGACGCCAAGCACAGCCATGAATGCAACTGCTGTGTGCTTGCCAGTAGGTGTAACAGTTGAAAGACATGAAAATGCCTTTACATTCTGAAAATGTTCACCAGACGTGGCAAAGACCTCCATGCCATCAAGTCATCTTCAGACATGATGCACAAGTACCTATAATGCCTCCAGCAACAACTGACATAATCTGCCAACAAAGCTGCCATGCAGTAGGGTGTACGCCCAGAGGGTCTTGTGCACAACATTGCATACCCCAAGCATGTGCGATCCAACACCCCTCGCAATCTGGGTCTGCAATGCAAAGTGACCCAGAGCTTGTAGCAGCATGCCCAGATTTTAGCCCTATAAACAAAACTCACAGCAGTTGCTGGCAGCTTCTCACAGCAAGCACAGTATCTCAAGGGCTCTGCCTTACCGCATTGGTCAGGATGATTCCATACAGGAGGCCATATCTGATGTTTGGCAGAGTCACATTCCAGAAGACCTGCCAATCTGAGGCACCCATGGTTCGTGCTGCTTCTTCTTCGGCAAAATCCATGGTCTCAAGTATAGGTATCAGCTCCCGCACAACAAAAGGCATGGTAACAAAAAGAGTTGCCAGAGCCATTCCTGTGCCAGCCAGAAAGGAGACTGAAAACAGCAGCAAAGGAGAAGGAAGAGGCAAGAAGGAATCGAAGAAGAGGACAGGCCAGACAGGCAAAAGCCTGCAGCACATCATCCAATACACCTCTGTTTAATATTTTCCTGGCAAGGCTGAAAATATCTGGCATGTGCTGGGCAGGATGCAACAGCCAAACTGGCAAATGCTGGTGAGTGTTGACAAGCTGCTTGACAAACTCTATTTGTACTGTCAGGTCTGCAAACAGAGGTGCTGATGCTTTGGGGTGCAGCTTTTCTGGGAGCCAGAACTTGCATACAACATGATACACAGCCCTTATACATGGTTTTGCCAGGGGCCACGCCCAGTCTCACCAGCACAGTCATTTGCTGAAGTCTCCTGAAGTTAGCACAGTCTAATGCACGATGGATGTGTCAGTCTGCAGGAAAGTACTGACAACTGCATGAGAACTTGACTGTTGGCTCAGTGTGATGCACAATGCACTTGTGCAAGGAACCAACCTGGGAAGGCAAAAACAATATTGAAGCCAGTAGCTCTGATGAGGGGGGCAAACCAGCCCTCTCTTCCATACAGCAGCACCAGCATCAGCCCTGCACCAGCACAGCACATGTATTGTCCCTGTTTGTCATCATTACATCCGACGCAATGTGATGAAATTGGGCAGAGCGCTGTGCCACCGAATGTGCTGAGAGGCACTCAAACAACTCCAAAAGCAATACGTATTGATGAGCCGATGCCAAACTGAGGACAGTCACTTGTTTGCTGACCTGCGGTTGCTCCCCAGAGCGTTCACAGAGAGAACATGCAGCATGAACGCAAAGCGAGTGTGAAGTCTTGTCGCTGTTTTCACCACAGTTTGTGTATCAGCTTTGCCTTTCCCGCGTGCCTCTGCATAAGAAACCCTCAACACCCCCCTCCCCCCTCCCCTTACACCCCCCTCCCCCCCCCGAGCCCCGTGCCCCCAAGTGCTGCCTGCAAGTGTCACGTGTGATGTTGCCTGGTCAAGTGTGTATGGCAGCGCTTCAAACACTACACACGATATTTGCCAGTCGTATTGAAAGGTTGGAGCTGAGGTGTCTGTGCAACTGGTTTGTGACCGGTCAGAATACGGCAAACAAATGTGATGGAGTTACAGCTTGCTTGACAGCATGAAGTCTGGAATGCTGTCTGAAATGAAGCTGTCTCTACCTGAAAAAACGCAGCATACAAGCCACTGAAGCTCTTGAAATCACTCAACTGATGACTAAGGTCGTTGAGACACTTTCGCACACGATGCTTTGCTAGCAGACAAAACTGAAGACGTCTGGAGTGGGCAACTTTACTGCTAGCCCTACACCCAAGAATTGGAAGGTCTGATGATAGGACAGCAGTCTGGCAAAGGCAGAAAGGGGAAAAGGCAACAAAGGGAAGCAAAGGCAACACAGGAGCAGTCAGCAAGGGGGAAAGGCAGCACCGGGAAGGAAAGGCAAGGGGGAAAGGAAAGGCCTGGGGGAAAGGAAAGGCAGCAAACAAGGCTGACCTGTGACTACTGGGGAGATGCTGAAGGGCAGGTCAAGCATGCTCATCACCACAAGCTTCCCAGGAAACTCATTCCTGGCAATTAAGATAGCACTTGTCACGCCAAAGACAGTGTTGATTGGCACCGCCACTGCTGACAATAACAATGTCATCTTCACCTGCAGGTTTGCCGATCAGGGTAGATGTTTCATCAGGTACTGTATCCATGTATTTGAAGGGTAAGTTGTTGTTCACGTGATGTCAATTCCCCTTGATGAGCAGGTATGTGCTGATCAAGGGTGATTGAACTCCTGCTATGTGAAGGGTTGCCTGAGATGCAAAGTCTGGCAGTAGGCTCGTATGAGTACAAACCTCAGCACACACAAACATGAGCTTTACGTACTGTTGCAGGACTACACATCTACAGGCTGAGTTCATAGCACGTGTGTGCTTCTGCTGCTGGAATTAGCAAGCTACAGACAATGCTGATGATGCGCTTATTATTGCAGACTACAGCCTGGCTGGAAGGCGATGCAGAGACAACCTTGAAAGGGTCTGCTGTTGTTTATGAGCAATGAGCAAAGTCAGAGGAACTTACTGCTTGCAGGAAGTCAGGTTCTGTACATTGGCAACGAAGGGCCCTATGCCCTTACTGAAGGCCTGCATACATGCTTCACACTGTCACTTCCTGCACAATGTGAGCCATCAAGTTGGCAACTTACATTCCATGCAACAGTTGCTCAGTAAATACAAGATCAGCTTAAGAGACCTTCCAACTCAACACTGCAATGCAAACATTGCCACAATGCAAAGATTGATCCACAACAATGCTTGCGCTGGTAGCTGAATATGACTGCAAGCGCTGAAGCGGTGGTTGGTTTACATGAGAGCAGCAACTTACCTGAGCAAATACATTCAGTGTTGGTACAACCAGGACCAAAGCCAGGTATCCTACAGCAACACCAACAAGCAATTTCTTGCCTGGTGTGTCCACCTGAACCAAACAAAATGAAATCTCAGCTGCGAATGAAGTGTCAGACAGAAGATGGCATTTCAGTATGACCTGATGCACAAGCACTGACCCTCCTTGCCCTTGCCACCCTTGCTTTTGGTGATGCCACCAGCAGGCCCACCAGCATTTTGTATGACTAGCCTAAGCCTCCGTTTGCTGACCGGACGGGAAGGCTCATTATGCCGAGTGTTTGGGACGGATCGAAAAGTGCTTGCTGAGGGAGTTCTGTCACACTGCACCTGTCGGCTTAAGCTCTCAAGCTTTTGTGGCCTATCGCAGCGGTGATGCGTGACTCGAGTGCACGTCCCAAGACTTGCGCACACGCGAAGCATAAGTCACAGCACAGTGAGGGGTACCTATTCCCCTTCACAACGATGAAGGCCTTGTTGGGAAGCCATGCACACAAGTCCAGCTGACACGTCGAGCAACGCTGAACATATATTGCCACTGGTGAAGCGACTTCTTACTGTACTCTGCGCAGGCTCAGGCGGGGAGTGCGGGCAGGTGCAGTTCACTTGCAAGTCAACGAGCAGTTCGTGTTCTGACTAATACGGCGCATGCTTACACGTGTGTACAGCATTACCCATGATGATGTAAACAGGTCTGCTTCTGCATGCCTGCTTCTGCATGCTAGACCGCCAGTGGCAGCCTTGTCAATGTCGCATCCAGGAGAGAAGTGTAGGCTACGGGCACGCAATAAGAGATGAGGAATGGTCTTCTTTGGGTGTTCTCATGCTCATTTCCTTTTCTTCCATACGAGATCTGCTACCTAGCTATAATACACAAATATTGTTCTTAACTGTTGTTGTAGCTATCTCATTCATCCAGGACCTGCCAACAGCCGTTTTTCAGCACCTCATCAGCTCAGACGCTGAGCACCTTCGCCCACTGATAGACAAACACAACTGGCATAAGCAACCACTTTAGTTGACATGCCTATGACTGCAGCACTGCCATCAAAGTACATCAATGTTGTGTTGGTAGTTACATGTCACTCACAAGTAAGAGCTGCGGATTACTTGTGTGTCAATGAGATACGTTTTGGGCTGTAGCACCATGTAGGCAGTCATGCAGCACCAAATTGCTCGAAGCACAACAGCTCAAAAGCCTTGTTTTGTTCTAGACTAAACCTAGTTGTTTTGGCCCCCCCTACAGATCTAAAGACTGCTGCTGCAGCAATGCGCCTGCCACTGGCTTCTGCAACTTCAAACTTGCCGGGTAACAGGCTTATGAGATGATCGCTTGTCATTGCTCTTTATGAGTCACGCTTTGCGCCTGTTTGAGGCCCATCCTGCCAGCCACAGAAGCGGATTCTTGCACCGTATAGCAGTCTCGACAGCCTTGACCCTCTTGGTGAGCAGCAAGGGGCACTGCATACTGTAGCATGGGATCAACATGCTGCAAGTCAGTGTCAACCCAGGCGAATTTTTGTGCATGCACCAAAACACCAGGATAAGACCATCCATTGGCTGGACCATGTTTACACTGCCAATCCACTTCCTCTTTGCCACTGGTTATCCCTGCATAGTGAAAAGCCAAAGCAGGCTTGATTTTTCCAACTTGACAGCGCATCTGACTGTCAAGCCTTAGGCTAAGCCACATAGCGTCCCTGTTCCACTCAAATCCAACAGCTGTCTGCTCCTCGGCAGGGAAAACTTCCAGCTCAGTCACCATTTGCCACTGTGGACTGACTTTCAGATATTATCCTTGCTCCACCTTCTTCAGCTGCACAGACCTCAGCCCAACAGGCATGCGACTGCATTTGCAGTGCACATTGCAGGGACTGGACACAGTGAATGCAGCTGTACTTAAGCTGAAGTTAAGCTGTCGCAATGCAGCTGCCTGCTGGGTACAAGGCCTCATAGTATGTGCCTTGAGTGCCCTCATCAAGGCCCAGGCCGCTAATGCTGGTCATAGAAGCTCTAGTGAGGATAGTGGGGCGAGAATGAACATTTGACAAGTTCCCAAAGCTAAGTTTTGGAAAGTCAAGCCCACCTCCTGCCATCACATTTCTATGTACTGGTAAGCTCAAGACAACCGGCGCAGAATGCTGCATTGACAGCAACGTCCTTCTAAATGCGGCACAAACTGTAAGCACACCAACTTGCCTGCGAGTCAGCTTGTTGCTGTGCATTCAGCTGTGTCTTCAGTAGTTTTGCAACCGCCCGCATAGCAAACTTGTCCTGCATGGCTGCAAGACCTTGACCCAGGCATAAGCGCAGCGATGCTGTACCCCAGCGTTCTTCTATAAGGAGCTGCCACAGATACGGACTTCTGCACTCCAAGAGATATGTCAGGACACAATGACAACGAACGTCTAAACAAGAGCTGGAGGTTGCCCAAGTTACCTGAAGCTTTCTGCAATTCTGTGGCTGACAAAACAGAAGCTTTGCAGAGCAGGCAGTGGCTGGCAGAACAGAAGCTTTGCAGAGCAGGCAGGTCGTCGGCCAACTTGGACAGGATGCGCAGCTGCAGGTCGTGCGGAAGCTGCGAAAAAACTCAAGCTTCCACCCGCAGAAGCATCACTTTCGCTTTGTGCCTGATCGCTGCGCTCCAGGGTGGGCGGAGCTGCCGAAGGCATGTCAATATGAACGTTTCGTCAATCTTGACGTCTGCTGCAGGGCAACGAGTACTGCTTGCCGTGAAGATGGGCCGATCTCCTGTTCTTGCCTTCTGGAAGAAGGAGGGGGAAGAAGGAGGGGGAAGAAGGAGGGGGAAGAAGGAGGAGGAAGCTGATGCGGAAGTTACCGTACATCTTTGGCCGGCTGCCAAGGGCTCTGACCATGTAGTAGCAGACTGCTACGGTACTTCTCCAGCGGACATGCCAGCGCTCTACAACACCGTTGACATGTACATGCGTATGTTGATGATAAAATAACGTCCATGCGATACAACCTCACACCTGAGTCACAGGTGCTGCCAGATTCCTGTGCTGGTGGCCAGCGTTCTAAAGATTATTGAGGTCAAGTCACAAAATACAACACACAAATGGAAGTGCAGCACAGACTGCGCAGAGTCAGTAGGGCATAATCACATCCAACGAGTTGCACCGGAGCGTTGCAAAGGGATGTGTTGTGTTAGGCAATGACACAGGAACCTCATCCTACTGCTCCATGGCCACTTTGTATGCTGAATAGTCCTGTGTCCACTGAGCTGAGAACCTTGCATGTACTGTGACTGTTGCAAAATGTATGCAGACGCATCCTGCTAGATGCCTGTGGAGTCATGCGATCAGCATGAACACACATCTTCAGCGTCGTGGCAGAGTCTCAAAATCATCGTCACTGTCCCAGCCAGAAGCCAGCGCAGCTGCCTTGGCCTCAGCCAGTGCCTGGTTGGTGGTCAATGCCTTGCTCCGCTTGGCATCTCTGTCGGCCTCTGCAGCAGCTCTGGCTTTGGACTTGAGAATGCGCTTTGGGTTGACTGCAGGCAACCCACACAGCTCAGCACGCCACACAATGACAGCAACAACATTCTGCGATTCACAGAAGCTGACTTGATTACAACAGCAGCAGCGATAGTGCCATGGGTCAGATCCAAGAAAAGTTGTGCTTGTGTACCATCCCATGCAATACTCAAAAGTTCAGGCTATAGCTTGTGTGCTCTGCAAATGGAGAGGTCTCGCTTATTGAGACAGAGACACTTTTGCAAGCCTGGCTGGCAGACGCATTGATGATACAAACAGCAATGAAAGTAGCGTGTATATTGTTGATTCTTGGATGGAAGACAGACAACAACAACACCCTACCTGTTCCTGCATTCTCTTTATCTGGCACTGCTGATGTGTCACTGCCTCTGGGTGGTCCTTGACCATGATTCTGGGCTGGCAGTGTGCGCCCAGATGCAGGTGCGCCTGCGTCCGGGGCCCTTTGCATTTTCCTATACTGGGCAGGATTGCTTGCAAGAGTAGCATGCCCAGTCTGATCAGCCTTGCAGCCTGCTCGCCCACTGCTGCTTGTCCTATCATCAGGCAGTCCCCTGCTGTTCAAAGCCACCGGCACCTGGCTGTGTTCATTACCCCTGCCAGCTAGCTGCTGGTGTAGCAGGGCTGAGGGCAGGGCAGGCTGAGCACAGCATACTTCTTCATCCTCCAGTTGCTGCGGCACAGATGGAGGCACCAATGCAAGGGTCTGAGCTTTGTTGGGCCTGACTGCAGCAGGGACTGGCTCTTGACAGGGCTGCAGTGGCATGCCCTGAGGGCAGGGCCATTGTGGGAGACTGCCCTGGTGTGTATGGAAGACAGGGATAGGAGGCACAGTCTGCAGTGAGGGTTGCATGCAGCAGCCCTGCGCAGGGGTGCTGCTGGACGGTGCAGTTGGCAATGAAGTTGGCAGTGCGCCCTGCTGTTTTGTACAGCCTTGGAGGGGTCCAGCACTTTCTGCGTGCATTGTGTGCTGATTTGAGCACTGCCCTTGTTTGCAGACACCTGAGTGTCTTTTCATGGCCATGATGTACCCAGCCTTCATGCCCTGTAACACATGAAGAAACATTTCATTTTTCACGGTTGTATTGGCTTTGTCATTGTTAGTGCATTTGAGTGGCATAACACTGCGTGTGCACTCGAGCCCTGCTTTCAAGCAGAGTCTGGGCTCATGCTTGAGCAAGATGGTGCAAGATGGAGCATGCATGAGCCCAGACTGTGCTTGACTCTTGTGCAATAGCGTCTTCCACTATACTTTGAGTATTGTTGCACCATATTTTGCTGTGAGTCTGCATCACGATTTCGTGAATTGCAATGTCGCAAGTGCTTGAGGCAGTGTGCATTCTATTCAAGAAAGCACCAAAACCTGGTGCCACCCCAACACAGAGTATATCTGCATCTGTCCAGCCTGATGTGCTGTCAGCCTTGCCTGTAGTGCCTTGGCAAGTGATGTGTGTTGCAGGTTCTGCCGCATGGCCTGCAGTGTGCCAGGAGCTAGGCTGAAAGGCTGTTGCAGGGCAATGCCCTTGGCAACAGCCAATGCCAGAAACCCTCGGGGCAAAGGGCCATCCCACTGCTCCAGGAAGGGCTTCAGCAAAGCAGTTGAGCTCATGAGTTCTCTGCAGGTGACAGCAAAATCAGGGTCTGCCAGCAAATTACTCGGCAGTCTATAGTACAGCGCGTAATTCTGGTCGGTAACTCCCCAAAGCTCCTTGTTTCTGCAAGCTAATCAACCACGAGTTGGACAATTTGTCTGTAATGATGACCATGCCCAAACAACGTACAAAACGAAACTTGTGACTTGCTGCACCTTATCTAGCAGCACTAGCATTTCTACATGCAAGATGCAATCATGACAGTGCTTGCCAGCATCACTGGTTGTGCAACAGCATTGCAACCGATTAGTGCTGAGATCAGTGGTTAAGTAAGGCACACACAATGTACAGGGCAACTCACTGCGCCATATCAAAGCACTCCAGGAGGCCCTGCTGCGCTACTTCCTCAGCCTCGATCTGGCTCTGCACAAAGTCATGTTGTTTGAGAAACTTGTTACGACGTCATAAACTTGTACTTTGCAGCTGCTAGGGTAATGTGTCAGCTGGATAGTGTAGACATGTCTTAAAGGGCATGCTTGCCATACAGAAGATGCAGAGGGGCTTCTCAATAGAGGAGGAATTGTTCCTCAACTTTGCTAACAATTACACTCAGGTGAGTACTTGGTGGCTTGCATGTCAAGGACAGGCACAGCTTGAGGCTGTGTCTCTACTGTGTCTCTTGTATCCTCCATTGTTTGTCTTACTTACACTTGCAAAGCTATCAAAGTATGAGAAGAATGTGTGAAAGGATAGACAGAAAGAAAGAAGGAAAGAGACAAAGTAAGGACATCACGTGCAATCAAGTACAAGCTGTGGAACTATTTCCAATATGTTGCTTGCCTGCATGCAGTCATGTGTGGACACCCAGACAAGGAAGTCCTGCATGTCAGCCGCCACCCACTCCTGTATCAAGCCAATGGGCATACCACAGGCAACCCCCTGCTGACCACGCTGAGCCTGCTGACTGCGCTGTGCCTGCTGACCACGCTGAGGCTGCTGACCATTCAACACTTGCTGACTGTGCTGTGCCTGCTGACCACGCATTGCCTGCTGACCATGCTGTGCCGGCTGACCATGCTGTGCCTGCTGACCATGCTGTGCCTGCTGACCAGGCTGTGCCTGCTGACCATGCTGTGCCTGCTGATCAAGCTGACAAGGTGCCACTCCAAACGACAGAGGTACAACGCTTCTTGGCTGTTGAAAGCCAAAATTTGCAGCTGATGCTGTGCTGGCAGCACACTGTGTGGCAGCTGGTTGCCCGACAGGTTGCAACGGCTGTTGCTGCTGGTCGACAGCCACCCACTGCCCTGGCAAAAGCTGTGGTGGATGCAGTCCCACCTGAGGTGGAGGCATGTGCCCAGGTTCTGCATGCCCTTGCACAGCTCGAGCCGTGGGACTGCACCCCAGGCCACCACCAGGAGCAAGCACAGGGCGCGCATGATCTGATGGCCCTGCTGCGTCTTGCAGCATGTATCCAGGGTCCATGCTCGGGCCTACACCCACATGCTCTTGCACAGGCATTGCCCCGACGTGGTGGCGTTGCTCAGGGTGCAGATGCGCTAGCTCCTCAGCAGCCAATGGTGCAGCTGCGTCAGTGGCCTGTAGCAACCCTGCTGTAGGGGCACTGCCAGGAAACAGTCCAGAACCTTGCCCTGCCAAGGCAACAGCCCCTGCTCGTGGGGCGCCCTGCCCCACACGCCCTGCAGCTGCCGCAGAAGCTGCTGCTGACATGGCAGCCTGCCACTGCTGCCGCTTTGTCACTGCTTGCAGCTGCAGCTGCTGCTTGTTGCTGCCACTGTATGGGTTGGCCCATGCAGACGTGAGGGTGGGTTGTGAGCGGGTGACCATCCCATCTGCAGCAGCTGCTGCCAAGGGTGCCTTTGCTTGCTTTTGGGCTCTAGAAGGATGATGCACCGAAGAGGACAAAGGATCAGATGCAGCTTGGTGAGCCTGGGGAGGGGCCAAGCTGCCTGCTGGGGGTTCTGCTTTGAGGCGAGCAAAGAATTGTGCGAGGGAGTCTAGCGCGGCATCAAAGCTGGGCTGTACGGCGATGGTGCCTCTGACCCTGAGCATCACAAAGCCTTTCAAGGCAGAATTGGAATTACTCTGAGTGTCCCAGATGGATTGATTTGCCGTCGCACAGACACAGACGAGGCCTTTTTTACTATATTGGCATGCATTATATGGGAGCGGCATCACTAGGGCTCCTCGCAGACACACACAGAACACCTGACAAGCATTGTGCCAATGTGCAGTGACCCCTTGGGGCATGCGTGCTTGTTTGCTGGCCTGTTTTGTCCTTGTGTGTGGCAAGTCTGCAGTATGTTTGCAGTACATTGTCTGTGCAGGGTGCTGCAGTATGTGAATCTGTGCAGTGTGCTGAAGTGTGTGCTGCAGCAGTGAGGCTTTGCACTGTGCTGCAGCCTTGCGCCACGCACCAGCGGGACAGGTTCTTCTGGTAGCGCGGCTGCCTAAACCTCTCATCAAACAGCATGATGGCGCCATAGTCCCCTCTGTGCCGGATGCACCGCCCTATTGCCTGGTTCAATGCCCTGATACAACACACAAGGAGGGCGCAAGCTCAGGCTTGGCTGGCTTATCAGGAACACCACTTGCACAACTTTGCCAAAAATTTGCAGCAGGATCAGACAGGCGCACTACCCATTGCAGCAGGCAGACAGGCAGAGCAACATCCCATTAGGCCGACAGGCAGGGAGCTGTCACTGAGTTACACACAGGCAAACAACACACAGACAGGCAGGACGTACAGACAGGCAGACGGACGCACAAGCAGACAGACAGCTACACAGATAGAAAGACAGATAGAAAGAGGGAAAGTCAATTATGTAGGCATGTGGGCAGATGAGCCAATGAGCAGGGAGGACCAGGGCAAACCTGAAGGCCTGTTGGCTGTACCACTGGTCCCCACTCAGCAGGCGGTGGGTGCGCTGGCCAGCATCATTATAGGCCTTCTTCAGGCCCACCTTTGTATCCTTGACATTAGGGAAGGGAATGCCAAAGATCAAGACAGCCCTGGCGTTGCTGTCGGCAAAGTCCAGGCCCTCTGAGACCTGTGGCAACACGGTGTCAATTATTATGCCCAGGATGGTAGCCATGTTGGACCTGTTACCAAAGGCTGATGTGAGATCTTCAGCAACACGATGTCGATTAGTATGCTGTCAATTGGTATCAGTATGGCCATGTTGCACCTGTGTTCGGCTGAAGGTCGAGTCCAAAGAATGCAGCTTATACAGGAGCAAGTGTGCCAATACTGCTGACCCCTGATTCACCATGCTGAGCCTGACCCATGCTGTTGATTCCTGAGCAAATCCAGTCCTAAAATGCAGGGCCACAGGGTAGTGTACACCAGTCTTGCAGTTGAGTTTCACCTGTTGCTCAACATTCATGTGGTGACACAAACCTCACTTTAGCTGTTAGTAACCCTTCCCCGATTCAATGCTCCCGGCATCAGCTCTGACCTATGGTGATGATGCTGCCTAACAGTTGATGGGAAAAGCTTAAATGATGGAGACGCCATCTGAGATTGTCATGTACAGTAATGACTGATCTGCAGGCCAGTAGTAACAGCTGGTAGGGTAGCATGAGTCACCTTGCCTCTGCAGACCGCCATGAACAAGCCCCCCTGCCCCTTCTTGATAGCCCCATAGTAGTCCTTCATGACCCCATCAAAGGCCTCCCCAGTGCCTTTGGGCTCAGTGACCACCTTCTTCAGGGCTGCCAGTTCTGCCCATACCCCATCTGCCTGCAGCTCACAAACCCCATCCATTGCACACTACAACATTCATGTTCAGCGGTCTTGACCGCTTTTGCTACAGACGATGACAGCCTCCTGGGTGGTCAATTTGCTATAAACTGCACTACTGTTGAGGGTCCCTTGAGCTTCCAACAATGTCACTGACTGCAGTCCTCATCAGCACAATCTCTGGATGCACATGTAGGTAGGTGTAGGGTTGTATAGCAGATATAGCTCAGGTGCAAAACAGAGACAAACACTGAGCTGTACATGCTTCTACCACACAGTGGCTGCAATTGCAAATGGCAGGATCAGCGTTTGCTGCCTCAGCGTCCAAATTGCCAAAGCAGAGTTGGGGAACCCACACCATTACCACAAGGCCTACTGCCATTGCAGAACAACAATTTGCAGATAAGAGCTGTGCGCTGCCCCTTGAGCATACAGGGGCCAACTGGAAGGATAACTTGGCAACCCTGGTCTCAGTGCCTGCTTTGCAAGCAGCACACTGTGCATGACCCCATTCAAACATAAGTCAGTCCCATGCACAAGGTGCACCTACAGGAAATGGTCTTGCAGCATTGCAGCAAGGTCAAAAGCAGATGTAACACTGCGCTTTACATCCAGCAGCAAGAAGGGAAAAGGCGCTGACACAGCCAGACATTGCACCGGCCTCTCCTGATGCTTCACATTGAGCAAGCACAAGGCACGGTGCTGAAGAGTACACGTACACTGGATCAGGGACAAAACCTAGTACTGCACTGCGCATGTCAAGGGTGTGCAGATATGGCCACTTTGCATGCACTGACATTCTGACTGCACTGCACACATACAAGCACTGCTGCTTTGTGTGTGAGCGTTGACAGACCTTCCACCGAGTCATCAGACGGTCAAGCATGCTGTAGCTTGGCAGGAACATGAGCACTCCATCAGGCACGACCTTGCACACAGCAACCACGCTCTGGCCCACGCTGTCCTGAAAGGCAGCAGTGTCTGCATGCTTGTAGGTTGCTTGCAGCAAGGAGCCATTGGCACCATGGCAGATGGCTCCTGCCCACACCTGCTTCTTGACATTCACCACATGAGGAGCCTCCAGCTTCACAGGAAAGCTTGCGCCCAACTGCATGACAGCCACAACACAGGTTGGGAAGTGAAGGCAACAAGAGACTGCAGTGAGCCTATAAGCTCTCTCCCAGAGCCTTTAGGCATGATGCAAAAGCTCACATACAGTGCTTGTGGGCTTCTCTGTGGCCGGAGTCAGTTAAAAAAGGTTTCGGTGGTGGGGGGGAGGGGGGCCATGCGCAAACAGTGAAAGCAGGCAAAAGCTAGGTCACTGTGTAGAAAGACAGGTTGCCCCATGCACTTACAGCCGAGGTACCTAAAGAAGGCAAATGCCAACCTCTGAGGCAAAGGAGTCTGTGGGGGCTAGGGTCCCAGAAGTTAGTATGACGCAGCGTGCTTTATCTGTCAGCTCTTTGAATGCCACTGCAGGGTTGAGTGACCACAGGCACAGCTGGACTGCCCAGCCTGACACCGATACCCCATCATCATCTTCCACCACCCTGTAGCAAAGCTTTGTTGTTCATTAGGGGTGGGGGCCAAAGCGATTGAGGGGAGCAGGGAGGTTGTAAGTTACAAGCCCTTCGTATGGGGACGGTGAAAGGGTCCACACAGCAGTGCTGTAGTACCGTGTTTTGCTATGGTCCTGATCAAAGATGCACATGGGTGTGAAAGCTAGCACTAGCATGCTGCAATGCATTGGGTCTTACCTGCTTCTGGCGAAGCAAGACCTACAGCAGTGAAAGCTCTTGAAGACTGTTGCCACTCCTGTCTATACCCTACCATCCTCCCCCCCTCTTCCCCGGGTCCCCCCCTGATGTGTCCTGCCCAAGAGCCGGTTGTGGGTGCATCATTGGTACACAGCATCAATGTGGCTGTGAATGCTGGCAGGCAGCATGATGTGCAGAGAGTCTTGCTGTTGACAAAGCAAAACCTGCACAGTAGCCAGAGCCCTTGAGACTGTCATGGTACCAGCTTTCTGCGCAGGCACACCCTGACCACATGTAGTACACGCTACATACTGTATGCACAGCGTACATGTAATGTAATAGGAGGGACATCAGCTACAGGGTGGCTAGGCTGCTGCACGTCAGAATGTGGGTGAGCGTCATAGATCTGCGCTTGAAAGGCAGAACTTCACCTTGGAGCCCTGCCTCTGAAGCGCGCCTGGGGCTTATGTTTGCTCTTGAACCATTTTTGCACCGCCAGGCGATAGTCATGTACATGCTGAGCCCCAGCCTGTAGAGTCAACAGCCTCTAGAAGTCATGTATGAAGCAAATGCAAGGCTGGCCAGGCTGCTGAAAGTTGTGCAATAGTCAATGACTGTGCTATGTGCATGGATGTACACCATAAGTGTACTCTGTCCATATACCCAAATGCACCCATGGAGCTCCCCTAGACCTCTGGGATGTGCATGGATTTACACTAGGAATGTACCATACTTAGATGTGACCCAAGAGTGATCCCCCTGGCAAACCACAATGCAGACAACAGCCGGCTAGCGTCAGCTATCTGCAGCAGCTGTCAGCTGTGCAAAGTCTAAAAGCTGATCTGCAGGTGCTGATAGCTGAAAATGGATGTGGGGGGCATTGTTGTCATTGTTGTCATAATCCACAATGCTGGCTGCTAGATGCATGAGCAAGACAAGCACATGTTACAGTTGCAGCTGGTTTTGCAGAGGCTGCATATCAATCCCACAGAAATGACAGAGCTCTGTCGCAGTTTTGATCCTGACAAACACAGCCACCGAGCGTCTACACAGCTGAGGACCCACCAAACAAACAAGCAAGCCAGCAGTCAGCAACTCACTGCGTACATCAGCCTCAGAACTGTCAGTAGCCTTGACAGCACGCCCAGGGCAAACATGCCCACCCGTCCAGCCCCCTCCCCAGCCTGGGTGCCTGCAGGCTGACCAGCCGGTGCTCCCGCCCCTGCAGCACCCCCACCCCCAGACTTGTCCTCCTGTGCCTGTCTGGCCTCTGAGTACAGGTCCCACAGCATCTCTACTTTCTCCTCACTCAAGCCTGCCTCACTCAGCTCGGCCAGTGCCTGGGCATACGCACAAAGCACTCAGCAGGCGTCACATGCGTGGTGACTATGCTTGCTGGAAACAGAACTGTTGTCGTTTAGCCGGAAGGAGTAAAGCAGGCCATGGTTTGGCCCTTGTTGCACATTGAAACACAGTTTTGCTGCTGTTGATACCTTGCAACATGTTGCATGCAAGGATGTTCTACTGTGATAAGAGTACAGTACATTGTTCTGTAGCAATTTCACCTGATGGCCAGCCCAGACGCCCTCAAACCGCTCATAGCCTTTTGGCAAAAGGGAGCTCCCATCAGCCTTGTCTTTCAGCCACTGCAGCAGCCAGCCCATTGCCTGGGCCAAGGACTGGTAGATGTTCTCCCCTGCCCCTGAGTAGATCTCCATCTTCTGGAAGGTCAGTTGCACCTCTTGCAGCTGGTCTAGCTCCAACTCTGCTGATGCTGCATCTCTGCAGCGACAAGGCTGAGATATACAGCATAGTCAGGCTGCCCGCTGAACAGAGGACAGCAATTCTGTTGATGTAGCATCTCTGCAGCGCCAAATATCGAGATGAACAGCATATCACAGCAGGAGCAGACTAGCCTGCTGCTGAAGAACGAAGCCGTGTATTGCTGACGCTCTGTCTCAACATCATCAAGCTTGAGATTTACAAAACAGTGCACACACGGGAAGTCCAGGCTGCTGAAGAGAGGGCACTGTAACACTCTGCTCACTGCTGATCTGACGGTACTACACCAACATGACCCTGTCAAGCCATGCTCAGGAAGATATTCCTTCCATGGCAGTCAGATAGTAACATGTATGCTGCTGCTATTGCTGCTGATGCACCATCACCACCTATTTGACTACCTACCCTGTTGCAGACTCAAGCAATATGGGCCGTTGTGCACCCAACTAGCGCGCTACCATTTGACACAGAACGTGTGTCTGTCTGCACAGCTAAGGTGTTTGTGGCACCTTACCGTGCTGTGTCTTCTATGTTGTGTGCCTCATCGAAGATGAGCACAGACTTGTCCAGAGCAATGTCCCTTGCAGCTCGTATGACTGGATCCAGGAGGTAGCTATAGGGGCAGAAGACCAGATCTGCCTCACCTGCAGGGGCAAAGGCAGTACACATATCAGGGGCAACACTCAACTGTCACTCCTATGCATCCAGTTCCAGTTGCAGCTTGCATTGAGTATCATGAAAGAAGCTTGTGTAACAACCGCAGCCAGCATGGACTCCTGATGCAGTTATCTGCCCTTTGCAAAGCAAGGACAATGTTAAGTTTGGTGTCGTTTCATCATGTTGCATTGCTCGTGGTTCAAGCAGACATTACTTTTGAATTTCAAGGCAGCTATGAGGTACCTGCAAAGTGGCTGGCTGCAAAGTATGGACAAGCTTTGTGGTCCTTGCCAACCTTTGCCAAATCTTCAATGTCATGCACCTGAGGTCAACAGTCCACAGGGTCATGGCAGCCCCCAGCAACAGGGCAGCTTGAGCATGGCAAACAGCAGAACTGCACCATACCTACCATCAGGAAGTGACTTGTCTGCATGCTGAAAAGCTTGTTGACATTCTTGAAGAACTTGCAGCCTGTATCGTCCTTGAGTAGGTTCTGACACTCCTCATCCTTATTGCTCTTGTTTGAAACAGTTGGATGTATGCAGTAGTGATCTCTGAAGCCTGCAGAATGCAGCATGGCACCTGAGCTGATGTACAGTTGCTTTTGTTCAGTGCCTTGCGGTGCAAATGGCATGATGTCGGTAACCAAACCCGTGGTTGCAATCCTTTGGGCTCACCAGAATAGCCATCTTGGGGCGGTACGTTGTTCTTTTCAGCTCCCGTACCACCTTGCAGAATGAACAGCGCTGGATATAAACTTGTGTTCATCAGCTGCAAAGCAAGGCTGCCAACACAGACCTGCGCTATCTGTGAATGAGTCCTTGTGGCATAGTATATCCTGGTGCATCTCTTCTGCTGCTTTGGCTTGCTCTCAGGGTACAAGCTCTCTGCCGCTTCAGCTTGAGCTGGCTCCTCCACATCACTGTCTGGTTCGCCTTTCAAGTGCTTTTCCCGCATCGCCCTTGGCTAGATCAAGCTTTTGTTGCCTTTGCCAAGCAAGTGCAGCACACAAGAGGGACAAGGTCTTGCCACTGCCTGTAGGAGCTTCCAGCAGAGCGTTTGATCTGTTGTCTAGTGCCTTCAGGACCTTGTCCATAAAGCCGAGCTGGACTCCGTAAGCGTTGTGAGGAAAATCAACATCATATCCAGCAATCTTATAATTCATTATCAACTTATAGGTCAGCTTCAGACTGAGTGATTACACGGATCTCGGCTTGTTCGCAGGCTTGAAAGCGGCAGACCTTGCAAATTTGCAGCAGGTTGGGCCAAGTAGGGTCCATACTGATATCGTGATGAATGTACAAGCAGGAGCGGCAGCGCAGAAGCTAATTGCTTGGGAGTCGATTACACAAGCCTCTTGGCTGTTCGAACCCAGTTCGAATCAACAAGTAACAATCCACTGCTCATCAAGCTTTTGCTAGAAGCACGGTGGAGAACACCAAATCCGTTTGATAGTGAGTTTGGCCCAATTTCAAGCTGGCTTGGTAAGTTGCCTGGGAGCATGGAAGAACACAAATCAGCAAAGCAAGTAAAATGGTTACTGCAAAGCTCTGTTGGGCCATGACGCCGTGTCATGCAGAATAGAGATCATTTCCATATGCAAATGAAAAACAGATCTTCCAAATGTCCAGATATCCAAATGCCTGTTCCATCTGGGGAATTCGTGGGAGAGCTTACTCATACAGTACTTGCAGACCTACAGCCAGGACCATAGGCGCCGATAGAATCACCTGTGCATAATGCATATGCACCCGGCCACGATTGCAACGGGACGAAGTGACTTTGTCATTTCACGAGACAAGCTCATCACGCAACATTGATGGCAATTCGGCAGGGCACAGTCACATCACTCAGTATCAATATGTATTGCTACATGAGTTATCAGTTACACAGATCACTGTGTAAAGGCCAATGACACATGGCATGTGTCACAACCCTGCACGACGTGTTAACATGTTCAGCGTAACTGCTTATAGACTGACTAGATCCCAGGTAAAGTAGCCCCAGGTAAGGGTACACTAAAATGTCATGTACTCTAATAAGTCCCTTGGAACTGATAGGTCACTCAGAATGCAAGGCGCCATCTAGATCACACAGTCTAAGGTCACTTTCTGATTCTGTCTACCTATGTCCATATACAAAGCTAGCAAATATCAATACCTGTCTTGATCGTCACATTAGTTTGTCATCATGTACACCTGCCACATTCCCCTGCGCCACTAATACCATCACATACGGTTCCTATGCCCAGCCAAACAATATGTACCGACCGCAGGATCTTCCTTGAAGGCTCACCTATGAGTTAAACCAAAAGAGCCTTTGCATTGCTGACTGGTGCTTGTGCTTGTTTCAACTCACATTCAGTGCAGTCGTATCATTGCATTGCTGACTGGTAGTGATGCTTGTTCCGACTCAGCATCAGTCCAATTGTATCATGCTTTCGCTCACATTCCTTTGCTCAACACCTTCTCCAGGTTTCAAACCAAATTACACCTCTAAGGAGAAAAGGTCTTCCAACAATCCGGGCATTTACATGGATGGAGCAGGTTCGCTCATGGGGGCAGGGCATCAGAAGGCCCGGGGGCTGGGGCATCAGAAGGCCCAGGGGCTGGCGCAGAAGCAGGGCCAAATGCAGGCGCAGGGGCTGGTGCTCCAGTTGCTGCAGGCACAGCTTATTGATTGTTAGCAGATTGAACAGGACAACCCGACTCCTGGATACTGCAGTCACTGAATGATCAGTGGTACAAAACTGTATCATTGCCTTGCATAAGGCAAGGCTTAGCAGAAGGTAGGAAGGCCAACAGTGATAGTCTGTAAGCCTTACATGGACAGGCTCCTTGATCGCTCTGACCAACCCCATTGATTTTTCCAGTCAGTGGCCATGTAGGAGCAGTGTCGCTGCAGGACTGTACGGTAGGGTCATAGCATTCGAACGAATTGAGGCCTGTTCTTCTGGTTGGGCATGCACAAGGCTGGTCCACGGGGCAAATCCACTTACGGGTGCCTGTTGCAAATAGAACAGCCTGTTGACCCCAAGAAATGACGAAATCAGATGGCAAAACGGCGCCAACTATGTGTCACCACTCAAGCAAGCAGCAGTGCAGGCTGGACAGACGAGGCTGCATCTAGCAGTACAAGGGCTTATGCAGCCTGCTGAACCACCAGCACCAATATGAGAACAGAGGCTGAGATTGCAATTGCCAAATGGGCAGCGTGCGACAGAATGGTCACCGCAGTGAGGTCGAGTGATCAGCACGGTCGAAAGAGCGGAGGGGACAACGTACCGATGGTTACACAGTAGGACTCTCCAATAATATAGCCTTGATTTCCGCATTGTGCAGAGGCCTGTTGCAAAGATCTGCGCGTGCTGGCGTCCCCGATGGACCGAGCTGAGGACCCGCCTGTGACGCACAGAGCACCGCTCACACCTAAAAGATTGTAGCACTTTACGGCTTTTGATGGTAAAAATTCCAGACAAGACCCCTTACCAAACAAGGCTGCAACAACCGCTGCCACATACAGCCAGTGAGCCATGTCGGTCTGTCGAGAAGGAGCTTCACAAGCCTAACCGACACTGCAACTCGACCTTTAGGTGCGTCGGATGCAAAGGGCTTTTACAGGAGTGAGCCGGCTCAACCCGCGGTCATCATCGGTCTTCCAGCGACCTCATTCACACACTGACTGGATACTTAAAGCTTGATGATTAGGTCATCTTTCCTTGCATGAGCGCCACCTGGCGCTCTTGCCAGAAACAAGGTCCAGTTGCTCCACCGCAAGTATTGCAGCCCCCCTCACCACGGTGATGCAGGGCAAGTGTGTTCCAGTCAACGGCCAGCATGCCTGAAGCCTCTTGCACCCTTCTTACAGCAGCACTTCCCCCTCACCACAAGCGCCACTTATGCAGAAACCTAAGGAGTACATAGCTACACCTACCTGTTTCAGAGCTTTGTTGCATATTCATGTGTACATGTGTAGGTCTTGTCGGATGTAACATCAAGCCTTCATTCAGCTGTCGCGGCACCAGTCTGTTTCTGGCGCCATCTGTTTGCAGACTCTGTAGCGGAATCTGCACATTCGCCACAACATGGCCATGGGCTCTCTCGGGGTCACTACAGTGAGTGTGGAGAAGCCTCGGTATGCTACACTGAGACAAAGGGTCTACTTACACAAGTAAAATTCCAAGCCCCTCTTATTGCTTTGCATCGATATCGTCCCATATGTAGACGAGGAAACAACTCTGCATGCATACACAATACAGGCTATACCGTAGTGTCTTTGAAGAAGGTCGATTTTTGTATAAGGTCGGGCCCTGCTGTATTTAACTTTATTCGACTAGATCGTCGTGATTACGTTCGGTAACAGCATTTCGCACTGTGTATTGGCGTACCGTAGCGTTGTAATTACGCTCAGGTCAAAAAGCAATTATTTATTTGATCGACCTTCTTTAGCCTGCAGCTTACTGATCCGAGTGTTTATGTGATGGTTCATTGGAATTCACATGCGTTCCACCTACCACGCTTTTATTTGTTACGCATGCCCTTTACCGTTACCAGGTAGGTCAGGCGTTATCTGCAGATTGAGTATCTGTGTATTTATGAATCTCCATCTTTTCTTGTTAGAGTACTTCATTGTACTGCAAAAAATTGCATTACGTTATGCCGTTGCTATTGCAATATTCATTGTCTGCTGTTGTCATGCTTGTTTTGCATCTCTTGTGGTGCTCTCACCTGCTGTTTACTAGTGCCGTTCGTCTTCTTGCTCCTGCACGAGCGTACGAGAGAGAGGAACTGAAATATACACCTGCGAGGCACTTAGACCTGGGCTGACGAGTCATCACGCTTGAGCTGCTCAGTACTGCACAGTCTGTTGTCAAGTGCCATAACTTACAGGAAGATTTGCCATTCAAGCTTGATCACACAACCTGCAAAAGCACAACTGCTGAAGCCCGTCAGCAACTGTGCATCACAGCCAAAATATGAGCGTACCATGTCGAGAGATCTCTTCGGAATAGACTGGGCAGATGGCAAGCTCAAGCAATGGTACTGTGCTTGAGGGGCTGCCATCCTGGCTGAAGCCCTCTCTGTTTGTGCAAGCGGACTTCAATGCTGAAGAATACGTCTCTTACCTGCGACGCTTCGTAAGTTCATCCCGGAAGTTTCCCTCTGCGCCCCTACGTCGAGGGGCATGCAGCGGTGCAATCTCTCCTGCACAAAGCAGGTTCCACTGGAGACCTTGAGCGCAGAGCTGCAGCGGTATGTAACAGTCTTGAAGAGCAAGCTGGTGGAGGTCATTAATGAAGACTATAATGATTTTGTCAGCCTAAGCACAAAGTTGGTGAATGTTGATGGAGCAGTCACACAAATGCAGAAGCCCTTGCTCATGCTGAAGGTACAAAAGCCAGGTTGGCACAATCCCCAGGCCTATATCAGTTTGTCAAGCAAATGCCAAGACAGCTTCAATGTGTACATGCATGCATACACTCATTACTTGTGCGACTAGTTGTCATTCCCTTGCCAACCCATGATGAGCAGTGCAGTGCGTTTGTCTTTTGTACAGGAAAGGCTTTCAGATGCACAAGAAGCTGTTCAGGCAGAGCTGACTGCCCTCAACCAGGGTTTGCAAAAAAGGCAGCAGGCAGCAAAAGTGAAAGCTCTTCTGGAGCTAATGCAGGATACAGCACACGTCATGTCCAAGGCAGGGCCAATGCGTTTTGGTCGTTGCGCCGCAGTGTTTCCTTTCAGTGGTCCACAGTGGTTTGACCAGTCTGAACACAATTGCAGTGACACATGCCGTCCTATCGCCCACAGCCTAAATAGCAGCCTGGTCATACTGTAAACTCTTGCTGCACCAGTTGAAGCTCACATAGTGTTCAGCACTGAGCCTTGAGTGTAAACCACTGCAACTGCTGTGCACAAGGTCATGCATGTTGCCAGTGTCACAGGTGGAGAAGCTTCTTGCTGAGGTTGATGCACTGGAAGCACAGCAAGTGGATGACAACCTCACAGCAGAGGGCCTGGACAGCCGCACTCGTCTGTATGAGCGTGTTGCAAGTGAGGTCAGCAGGCTTAAATACTTTCTGGCCAAAGGGCAGCACCTTCCAAGCCTACAGCAACTACAGCCTAGGGCAGACAGCGCTGTCAACAGGCTTTCTTCCCTTCTGAAACAAGCCCTGCATGCTGCTTTAACAGGCGGCCACCAACCGGCTGTGCTGCATTGCCTCCAGGCTTATGCTGCTGTGGGTGATGCTTCTGCTGCAGAGCAGGTACCCTCCGACACCACACACTGCACTGTGCCATTGGCCTTGGATCAAGCACTCTGGCAATTTGTTTTCAGCAAACCGCCAGCAGCATTGCAAAACCATTTGATTCGGCAGCTTGCTGATGTATTTATCAAGTTGTTCTTAGTGCCAACAGGACCTCCCAGGACACCACCCCACTGTACATTGTGGCTTTTGTAGTGACAGGCGTGCACAAGTTACATCAAGATGGATCTGGTGTGTGCCTTCCAGTCCTTAAAGCGCGCTGTGGGTAGATTGGGGAGTGCGCTGTGCACACCGTTCATTTCAACACTGCAAGGCTGCACCTGATGCCATTAGCTCTGTCTGTACTGATTTCTGCTGCAGAAGCTTTCACGCTGCGCACGTCTTGAGCTACTATTGGCCAAGCTAGGGACCCTCATGTTCACTGAGTTTGCATCAGAAACTTGACTCTGGTATACAAAGCTGTGCAGAGCTGTGCAAAATTGTTGGTCATGCAGGTGGTGCAGAAAGCTTTGGTATTGCCCTTGGTTGAGTCTGCCATTTCCCAGCACCAATCAGGCAAGGGCCCTGGATCTGCCCCAGCTTCAGATCAACTTGACCCCGTAAGTATGCTGCCCTGAGGTTGTGCATGCTTGTGCAGCTCTCCTCAGCTACGACTGCAAGCACTGTCTGTGACGAGCAACGCATCGCCTATGTTCAGACTATCGCCAGTTGTAAAGCTTGCTTAGCGTTTAGCACAATCCCTCAACAGGGAGAGGGATAGTTTGGCGTGTTGCTGGAAGCAATCATGACACATCATGGATAAGTCACGACGCAACTGTGCCAGATCCACGCCCGTATTCACGCCCGTGGGCAACGGTGCAAGTCCACCAGTGACTTCAGCAGGATGCAAAGCAAGTGTCTCTTCCCTGGCACAGGACTGAGACTTTGGTTTTAGCTCATGCTTGTGTTGCCAAGCACAAGTAGATGGCATGGATGTGCTGTCGCTGACAAGCAGTTCTTTGATTCAGGTGTTGGAGGCCCTTCTGGTGCAGCTTCGAGAGCAGTGTAGCTGGCTTTTGGAGACCACCATGGCTCCTCAATCAGGCCTACACAGCTTTGACTTTCTGGGCAGCTCCATACTTGGGGCTGTGGATGAGCAGCTGACCAGCAGTATGCCAGGCAAGTCCAGCAACATCATTACCCAGTTCCACATTACCTTCAATACGCATGCTTGTGTGACTGCTACTTTTGCTGATATTGACTTTTGCCAGAAACGCTGTCTGTATGGAAGGGACAAAGGTGGGGCAGGGAGGGTTGGGGGGCTTTGACATCTTGGTTGGCATGTGCTTGTGTACAGGGATCCCTGCTGGATTATGTTTGTGTTGCATTTATATTTCTCTCACCTGCTGCTCACTCAGTGACTGGGGATGTGTTTAGCTTCACTTCATGCACTGACATGTTTGCTGGCTGTCATTGAGTTCTGGCAAGACATGCATGTGGCTGTGGTCTAAGCTACTCTGTTCCTGAGCAACTGACTGGCAGTGAATAGCTGGGGTATTGACAAACACCAACCGAGATTACTGTTCCTCCTTTGTCAAGCCGTTTACATTGATGTCTCTTGCTATCTTTCCTCCCGCTCCTGCTGCAGTTGCTATGTTGCAAGGTCACCCGTGACGGACTCTCATCTACATTGTTGGTGTTGGGTGTGGTGCTCTCTAACCTTGCTACAGATGACTGACATGGTCACTAGCTGTAGCCTGTCAGCACATCTTTCTGACCCCTGCTGCAGATGAACCTCGATTACTAGCTGAAGCCGGTCATCACCTCATCCTAGGGCTTGACATTGTCTGTTGAAATGCAGTTCTTCCAGTGTGTTGTCATGTCAGTTTTATTGTACTCTGACCCGTTGTGCAAAAACACATTAGCCCTTTGGCTGTCTTTCAGGATGAACTGTTTGCAACGCATCTGTGCATATCCTTGCGGAACCATGTGCCAAATGATATATTGACTAGGTGCAACACCTTTTCAGTGGATCCTCAGCTGCAAAGGAAAGGACTTAGGTGGTTAGGTCATATGTTCAGGATGCCTGACCATTGACTGACTAAGAGTACAGTGAGTGACTGTCAACTGCGTCGCATAACTAAACCTTACAAGGATGCTCAGAACAGAATGCCTTGGAGGGACAAGACTTGCCTCGCACGTACCTAGCTCGTCATGAGCTGGAAAGCGTTAGTATTTTTATTATTATTATTACATCATCCTGGTAGAGCCTCCAGAGCTGCCACCAAAAAGCCCATCACTGGCTGTGAAACTCAAGAAACCCCCCAGCCTTCCTTGTCTGCATGCAGGCGCCTTCTCGCCTGGTGTGCCCACCTTGTTCCTGTCCAACTACAGAGCAGCCATGCAATTTTTGGAGGATCTGGAAGGGATGTGCACCACTAGAGCTGCCTTTCAGGTAATGTACACCTTTCACCATGATGTTGTCCAGCTTATGATGAGCTCAGTATATGCAGGCAAGTCTTGTGTGTACAAAGACATGATACACCACATTCCCATCCTTTCTAGAGTGTTATCGCATCATCATCAGGAGTTGTCTTGCTGAGTGTGCCACAGGGCCTTTCTGCGCTGCCTAAGACAGAGTGCTCTGGAAGCCAACGCTGGTACCCTGTGCTTGTCAAGCCTAGGCACACCCTGTTGAACTTCTCTTGGTACCTTGCCTACATGGCAGTATCTCTCTTTCTTTGTTGGTCCAGTCACTATTCATCGCACAGACTGCACAAGACTACGCAGTCAGAAAAGCGCCCTGCTGCTTTTGCAGGCGCTACAGGATGGTCCAGCATATGACAGCTTCCTGAAGAGGTGGAAACTGTCAGTCTACTTCTCCCTCAGATTTCAGGTGAGCCACTCTCCCAACACTCGCCAAGATCCTAGTTGTCTTTGCATGGTTGCACTGCCAGTGCGGCGGCAGCTCCCTCATGGCCTTGCAAAGACAAATACAGATTACTGCTGTTGTGCTAGGGACCTGATGTGTGAGCTTTGACGGCACAGAACATTGGAGTTTGTGCACTTGTTCAGGATTTAGGCCAGAAGCGTTGCTGTGGCTGTCATGTCAACCCCATTTGCTGTTGAACAAAGACCCCGCGGTTAATCAAAGGTTGTGCCATGGGCAGCACCACTAGTTAGTCAGTGATTCTGCCCTTGGTCTGCATGCTCCAGTATGCATGCAGCAAGTTGTGTTTTCTCCCTTCTCCCATTCACAGGACACAAGTTTACTGCCACCAGCCTCTTCATACTGATTGAACCTCTTGCAGAGATTGTGTACTGGACAGCTCTCGCCAACACATGGTTTGATGCTAAGCAGCAGTACCTGTATGCAGGAGATTGCTGCGCCCCTAGAGTCAAGCGTCTCCTCACCAGATCTACTTCTGATGTCGCCAGAGCAGCAGAAGGACAACACATTGCAGCTGCAGTTGCAGCCCAGTCTAGCTTTGTGGCATGCACTACAAAGGTATTCATGCAGCGCTTTTTGACTAGTGTTGCTGATAGTTCTGCAGCATTCTCTTTGCATTTCAGTGCTCATGTGAGGTGTTGTGCATGCACTGGCAAGGTGGTCTGTATATGAGACCTGATTTCTGTGTCGCATAGTCGTTGTTCTGGTCAGCAGCTATGAGGCAAACCAGTCTGATGCACACCATACTGTGTGCCTGTCAAGGCCAGTCCAGTGCCTATCACGCCTTTCTGGTCTCCGCCCAGCAGCAGTGCCTGCACTTTCTTGCTGTGCTTCATCTTCATCCTCCCACAGAGCACGGCGTCTGCTGGCCTTGGCTCCCGCTGCATTGCAGCTGTATCTCACTCGAGGCATATGCATCAGAACTCGGCGGTGCTGGCACACCGCTAGTAATGGCAGAGAGCAGTTTCGCTTATGATTCTACAACTCTATGGTCTCAGCCTTGCTGATGTACGTGCATTCACAGTCACACGTGATGAAACTCTTAAGTGCCATGAGCTTCTAGCTGCCTGAGTACTGCTGATATGCATGACTCAATATCATGCAAACACCTGCGTCAGCTGGACCTTGGTTACTCCTCCTCAACAGTCCTTGCAGCTCAACAGTGTGTCAAGCATAAGAGGCCATGCCAAGTCTGGCTTGGCTGCGGAGTATGCCAGAATGCCTTTGCCTGTTACTGTAGGTGTACAGCAGATGGGGTATATCTGCAGCCACTGGCAGATAGATTTGCTCGCCTGGTATTGCAGTTGCTGGCCCGCTATTCTGTATGGCTTGCTAATGGTCTTTCAGCTCGACGTGCCACCACAGGCACTACCCCAGCACAAGATGGAGCAGCTGCTGCCTCACAGGTGGGGCAACCCCTCTTGTCGTGATTCCTGCTTATCACTTATGTGAAAGCTGACAGTGGCAGGGTGCAGCAAAAGCAAGCGTTGCACAGCATGGCACAGCATGGCATGACTTGACATGACATAATGTGCGATGCAAGCCTTGATGCAGCACAGCTGGCTGCATTCTGTAATGGCATAGCTCACCACAGCACAGCAGAGCACAGCACATTGCAGCACATAGCCTAGCATAGCATAGTACAGCATAGCATAGCAGAGCATAGCATAGCACAGCACAGCACAGCACAGCATAGCACAGCATAGCATAGCATGATTACAAGGAACTAAAACGTCTTTGTTTACAAATAAAACAAGATAGAAATTCAAAAGATACAAAAATCAAATGTTTCTTCAGATACCAACAAGGGATACTGGCTTCGCAAAAAGTATGCGCAGCTTTGATCCTTTGCTTGTTAAAACGGATGTTCAGGCACACAAAAAGCATAGGATAGCATAGCATAGCACAGCACAGCACAG
>JAYKYS010000105.1:62500-76842 GCA_036924285.1 Asterella californica | reverse complement strand
CGCCCTTCCCCTTGGGTCGCCAGGAGACCGACCACGACATGAATCGAGCCTGATGTGCAAAGGGTGGTTCCGGCGAGGTTAACCCCCACCGTGAAGAACTCCCATTTCAACCGAAGAGAAATATCGGGATGCGTCACGACGCATGGCACAAGCTCCACATCGCACTGTCGGTACCCTTTGGGGAGTCGCACCGCAACTTGCGTCGCTGGCACTACCACTCAACTTCCGCCTGCACCATAGAATGGACAGTCCACCGAACAGCGGTGACCCCGTGGAGTCCCTTACCGTGGTATTCTGCCAGATGTGTGACTTCGGTCTCGTGGTACCCCCGAGGAGGAGCACCCCCTCATATATACTTCTGGGGAACGGCGGCCCCGCCCTCCTCTTTGGTCCGCGAAAATTATACCACAACCCGATTTTTCTACAAAAACGGCTAAGTAAATGAACCACAGAGGAACATTCCGAAGAAAACCCCAGACGCGTCAGACCCTGGGAACACGCATACTCGGAAAAGGAGACCGTGACAGACTCCCAGAACACGCATACTCGGGAAAAGGAGACCGCGAAAGACTCCCAGAACATTGCGCGAATCATTGCAATACTCGGGAAACGAGACCACGGCAGACTCCCGAGGCATGGGAGTTGACCGCATGGTCAACCCCAAGGCCATCGAGGACTCACCCCTTGCAACTCATGGAACCGTGCGGGTCTGACAGTCCTTCTTGTCAGGCTCCCCCGGATCTCACGTAGAGACACGAGCCTAGACAGGGTACAGCCTTCAATGCATCTCCCGCGGGTTACGGGGCACGCGACAGCCGCACCCGCCGGGGGTGGCTCGCCGACGGAACCCCCTTCCCTTATATATACTTCTGGGGAACGGCGGCCCCGCCCTCCTCTTTGGTCCGCGAAAATTATACCACAACCCGATTCATTCTAGCGGCTAAGTCCTCAAGGGTGCGGCACCAAAAATGCGATAACTCGGCCATTTAGATTCAGAATGCATTAATTCTTTTTTCACAAGGACTGTTTTCAGTTGGGGCACGTGCATGGTGAATTTCAGGGTCATTGGCTTATGGATTAAATTCTCGCTCACGAATAAGTGACCCAGATTCACTAAAACAGTCTCCACTGCCTACACGTGGGTACAGATCACTCCAGATCTCGAAGGTGGCTCGATGAAATTGGCTCAAATAAATTTTAGGTGTGAGGACTACTCTCGAGCTACCCGAGGGGAAAATTTCAGGTCAAATGGGGACGGTTTAATCAGCCGAATATAATTTCAACTGATAATTAGACAGAAAATCCTGGAAAAATATAAAACGATGGGTTAAGAATGATATTACATCACCAAGAAATCTATTAATTTTATACTTCGAACCATAATTATTTTCGGGGCGAGAGAACTTATAAATTTATTTATCTGCATTTATATTCTCCATGATTTTATCAATAATCTATATATGTGCTAAAATGTACAGTAAAGATCAGAACCATTCATTTAGTGGTAATAAATGTGTCATATTTTGGTGATATAATATCAGAATAAGTAAGATATTATATCATCAAAAGTTTAACCAATTTTACATCGTTATTATTCTCAAGGAGAGAGAATTTATAAGTTGACTTGTCTTTATTTTAAGTCTCTAATATTAATAGAATATGTAGATGTTCTAACGGGTTGTTTTATCTCAAACTTGTCTTTTAGAAATATGTTATCTTCATTTAGTACTAAACCCATTTGGATAATTCTTTCCATATAGACAACACTGTTTTTCTAACAGCTATTTCTACAAAGTAATTAATAATGAATTTTCTTCTCGACGTAGAGATCCATGCACATTTTCTTCTAAGTTATATGATAGTAGGTGGAAAAAAATAGATATTGTATTATTTTAGCACATAGTTATTTTGAAAGTACTGCGTATATAAGATAGTGAGATACCCGTTTAGTTTTAATGATCATCCGTACTTATACTGTCAATAAGACCGTTTCATTATTTGTAGTCGTAGTAGTGAAGCTAGACTTGATATTTCGACTTAATTAAAACCTTGAATCAAGCTAATATGTAATATGCTAGAATGAAACATGAAAGTTGTTATGTGGAATATATGTATATGATAATATCCCCGCATCTAGACATTTGGATTGGTTATATTATTTTAACGTTGAGATGCACGAACTTGTTTAGACTGATCATATGCAAAACATCAAAACGTTATTGGGCTTGTGTATTTTAGGGTTAGAACGAAATATTACCTTATAAACTCATGATATACTTGTGAGTTTACCAGTTATTGCAAATAGGTCTTGAGTGATATTTGATGAGTAGAATTTCTTGTATTTGATGAAATAGTTGGGAGGATAATTCAAACTCAATTTAACTCATTGTTGGTAAATCTGCCACTAAAATGTTGATAAACAAGATAATGTGTTTTATGTATTCTACTATGCAGATCAGAAAAGTACTTAGTACTTAGAGATGTACATGGTTGTTAATGTTCTCGAAGAGAAGAGATGCAAGTCATGAGTTAAGATAGTACTTTGGTAGTAAATTGGTACTAAGTCTGAATAAAACTTCTAATACAAAGATGAAGATGAGAACTATAACATAGTTGCAAACAAGACCATCATATTATTGTCGTCTAAGTTTCATCTCAGTTTCTTGAATAGATAGAATAAAGGATATTTCAACCTAAGATATACAAACCTCTCGTAATATATATAATCTACTACTACACATAGTATTTAGTATTTAGTTGTCAATGTAGACTCAATAATTCAGCCTAAATCTACCTTCTATTTGTTCTAGTCAAACACGAAAAAGAAAGATATAATGTTGCATAGAAAGTTCATGACGAGTATATCCTTTGATGTATCGTAAAACAATACAACAAGAGTATATTGGAGTAAGTTTCTAAAATATATATCATTGATAGTAAATGCTACACAAAAAATACACAGTATTAATTACTACATGCAAAGCATGACAAGTATTACGTATCATTTTCATAATGGAGAGTATATCTTTGGATGAATCGTGAAACAATACATCCAAGAGTATATTGGAGTAAAGTTTCTAAAATATATATCATTGATAGTAAATGCTACATAAAAAAATACAGTATCAAATTACTACATGCAGAGCATGACAAGTTTTAAGTATCAGTGCCATAATGGAATGGATATCTTCGAGTAGAGTTTCTAATTTAAAAAACATCTGGGTATTAAACCGTACATGAAACACTGAACCATGGAAAACAGAATACAACTTATATTCAGGTTGATTTTATTATTCAAATCTTTACTCTGTATATATCTTGAACTGGTGTATATATGATAACATCCAAAAAGAACATTACCAGTTATTACAAAAGGGTCCTAAGTGATATTCATGACGAGTATATTCTTTGATGTATCGTAAAACAATACATCCAAGAGTATATTGGAATAAAGTTTCTAAAATATATATCATTGATAGTAAATGCTACATCAAAAACTTACAGTATTAGTTACTACATGCAGAGCATGACAAGTTTTAAGTATTAGTGTCATAATGGAATGGATATTTTCGAGTAGAGTTTCTAATTTAAAATACATCTGGGTATTAAATGTACATGAAACAGTGAACCATGGAAAACAGAATACAACTTTTATTCAGATTGATTTTATTATTCAAATCTTTATATGTTACCCTATGTATATCTTGAACTGGTGTATATATGATAATATCCAAAAAGAATATTATCAATTATTAGGAAAGGTTCTTAATCAAGAACCAATGTATATCAGATTATAGTACTTTGGTACTAAGGCTGAATTAAACTCTAAGAACAAATTAAGATGGTCTTATTGATGAGAAAAGTCATAAACTATCTTACATATAATATTAATTCACAAACAACTAAAGTTTGATACTATAGAGAGTCAGTCTTAAATCAAGAGAATTCAAAAATGAAGTTGAGAATTAAATATACTGTAGTTGCAAACAGTACCATCGCATTACTATCCTCTAAGTGATATTGGTGCGATTTTCTTGAGTCGATAGAATAAGTACTGCTTGTCATTAAAACCTAAGATATACCTAACTCTCGTGATGTAAATAATCTACTACTATACTTAATATGTAGTTGTCAAGTTGGACTTGATAATTCAACCTAAATACCTTTCATTTGTTTTAGTCAAGTATGAGAAAGAAAGATATAACCTTATATACATATATAAAAGTCATGACAAGTATATCTTCTTATCAATGTATTTTAAAAGAATACATTCAAGGGTAAAGTTTCTCAAACATCTATCATTGATAGTAAATCTACATAGAAAGACATATAGTATGAACTACTACATGCAGAGAATGAAAAGTAAGAAGTATATGTGTAATAATGGGATCTATATCTTGGAGTAAAGTTTCAAAAACATCTCGGTATTAAATGGAACAATAAAACATGGGAAAACAGAATACAACTTATGTTCAAGTTGATTTCCTTATTGAAATCCTTATATGTTACCAGATGTATAAATATATAGCTTTAATTGGTGTATAGATGACCATATCCAAAATATTAAACCGACATTACATGTGTCTTTAAGATCTAGCCTGAAGGTATATGAAGTATATATGATGGACTACATGTGATATTCAGTTAAGTGAATATAAAATATATTTAGAATAATTGTCAAGTTATTTAAATTTAGAAATTGAACCATGTGTAGATTGACCATATGCACATATCAGAACGCTATTGGGATTATGTATTTAAGTTTTAGGGTCAGAAAAGCTTAATAAGTAAATTTTCCCGGAGAGAGGTTATCAGTTGAGGGTTATATTCGTGAAGTGAAGAGATGAATGTCATGAATTAAGGTAGAACTTCGGTAAACAGTAAGTCTAAGTAAAAGTTATATTTAAATATCCTATAAAGTTAAATATAAGATGTAAATATATAATGGTATTATTTGATGAAACCTAAGACACGATTTAGTATATAAATGAAATTTTAGTTTGATAATCTAGAGTCTTACGAACAAGAAAATACAAAAAGATAAAGGTGAGGCCTAACTATTTATTGTTGTAAACTTCTCATTAGTGAAATATCATCTTATTGTTATCCAAGAGATTTATGGTGAGATTTATGAATCAAGTCCAGCTTAACTACTATACATACGTGCCACGTAAATAAAAATGACACTACATGTGTATTTAAGTTATATAAGGTTAGAAATGAACAGATATTATGAGTAGCTTAAGGTTTAAAGACATAAATTCGTGTAAGAATATCATAAGTCACTTTGAGAAGTATCTTCTTGTATCTGTTAGGAGAAGTATGGTTAATCAATTAAAACCAAATGTATAAACTATGAATATAAACACATATAGTAATTATATTCAGATTAAGACATATTTAGATTCACCTACACATATAGTATGTAGTAGTCAAGCTGGACTTTATAACTCAACATGATTAATATTCAATCTGTTCTGAACACTGAAAAAACTCACGTATGGAGGATAAATGATTGATAGAATAAATCATGTTGAGCATTGAAACGGAGCGTGTTCTAATTATTTGAATCATGTAATACTTAATCAACTAATTCTACTTATATTTGTTAAATATTTTGAAACCAAGTTCTACATGATAAACCAAAAAGAGAAAGATGTAGGGTTACAATATGGTACCACAAGTTTCAAAAACATCTGATATTAAATTGATACTACATGTGTATGAATAGGGTTCTAGGGTTAGGAATGAACACTATGAATATCTACGGTTTATACTTCAGAGGAATGTTTCCAGTGTAAAAGGGTCAGAAACCATCTAAATGACATTTCTAATGACATCTGAGTGAGACCAGTCTTGATCTTTAAGTTGTTGTATTTGATAGGATAAGCGACTCATTAAAAGTGAATATATATCAAACTCTTTTGAATATAGTAGGTTAAGCTGGACTTGATTTTCAAACCTATATCAAGATCTTGCTTGTTTTTAACAATGAATAAACTACTATACGAGAAAAGAGAAAATTGTAATGATACGTATAAAGATGAACTTCAGTACATATGGTTAAAGTCAATAGGAAAAGCCAAGAGAGTAGAGAAAATATTAGTGGAAGAGATATAGAGATCATATTTTATTTAAACTTTGAATCAACATTTATATGAGTTAATGGAAAGGGAAGATGTAATGACGAGTACGAAGTATCAGTACTTTTAACATAATACAATACATCCAATAATAAATTGGATTAAAGTTTAAAAAGCATGATGTTAAATGCTATTGTAAGATAAATAAATCAAGAATGAAGAAAATTATCAGTTGAGGGGTTGTTGACGTTAAGAGAAGAGAAAATCATGAATCATGATACTACTTGGATATAATAAGATTAAATTGATATAATGGGTATTATTTGACGAAACATCAGAATATATAAAGAAATTAAAGTTTGATACTATAGAGTTTTAACAACACGAGAACACAAAAGTTGAAGTTCAAACTTAACTTTATTATCGTCTAGGACTTCCCATGAGTAATTGAACCGTAATATTATTGTCATCTAAGTCAAGTTGATGTGAATTTCTTGTGATTTTTTTTCTATTGAGAGAACAAGTAAAGTTACTCACTAGAATCTAACTTATACCAAATTCTTTTGTATATATTAGACTAGTGAAGTTATTAAAATATTCAAGACATAGATTAAAGACAACAACAAAAAACCAAGGGAGTACAGAAAATATTAGTGGTTGTTCGCTTGAGTAAAGTTTAAAAAACATAGGTGTTCAATGCTACTGCAAGATAAATGAATCAAGAATGGAGAACATTATCAGTTGAGGGTTAAGGGTTGTTGACGTTAACAGCTGAGATGTTAGTCATGAATCCTCGTACTGCTCAACATAATAAGATGAAATGAATATAATGCTATTATTTGACGAAAGTCAGATCAGATGCATAAACCATTTGATATATAAAGAAGATTAAAGTGTTACACGTAAATAAAAATGACACTATATGTGCATTTTAGTTATATAGGGTTAGAAATGAACAGATATTATGAGTAGCTTAAGGTTTAAAGACATAAATTCGTGTAAGAATATCATAAGTCACTTTGAGAAGTATCTTCTTGTATCTGTTAGGAGAAGTATGGTTAATCAATTAAAACCAAATGTATATCAAACTATATGTATAAACTATGAATATAAACACATATAGTAATTATATTCAGATTAATACATATTTAGATTCACCTACACATATAGTATGTAGTAGTCAAGCTGGACTTTATAACTCAACATGATTAATATTCAATCTGTTCTGGACACTGAAAAAACTCACGTATGGAGGATAAATGATTGATAGAATAAATCAGGTTGAGCATTGAAACGGAGCGTGTTCGAATTATTTGAATCATGTAATACTTTATCAAGTTGGACTCCTTTAAACTCTTCATAAAGTTATACATATGATCAAATGGAAAAGAAAGATGCAATGTGACATATGAGAAGTCAGTACCTCGAGTATTATAAGAAGGGAATACATGGAAGGATATACTCAAGTATAGTCTACAAAACAATTCATTTTAAATGGTACATAGGAAAACCGAACATGGAGACAGTATACAAATAGATTGATTTTATATTGGAACTAAATTCAAATATAAAGCACGTTCAACTTGGTTATCTTGACCATATGCAAGATATCAGAACGATAGCACATGTCCATTTAAGTTTGAGGGTTAGACATGAACATGAAATATCATATGCAAATAGCGTAGGGTTTAAACTCATGTAATTCTGAGGAATCTTTAAGATACATGTTAATCTTTAATACTTGAAAAGACAGAGAAGGATGTCAATAATCCATAGTGAAAAATTGAGTGATTTAATTGAAAAGCATAGATGAGTTCCATGAATTAAAATAGTACTTTGGCAAAAGTATGAGTAAATGTTGTAAGATCTTGTTAATAGAGGCTCATTGTATGAAGAAATCCTAATAAATGCATAAATGATATAAAGTTCAAGTTTTAATTCACAGAAAAATTTAGTTTAATGTTGCAGAAATTAAATGTTGGCAGAAACTGATATTGGTTTCTGAATTATTTTAATTGTTAATTGACATAGTTAGTTGATTAGTAAATATGTCCAACTGTCTCTAGTAACTTAGATATGAAAAACCCAGAGTGTATAAACAAGAGTGAAAGACCTTGTTTGAAGTATATAATCCTAAATAGGCAAGTATAGTACTTCGGTAAACATGAAAGATCTGATTGATAAGTTGTGATTCGATGGAAAATCACAAAACTCAGATAAGCGATCTAAAATAATGATTTTAATTCATAGAGATGTTACAGTTGAAACTTTACAGTATTAGATTAATTTATGTCTGAAACTGACTTTGGCTTCTGAATTATTTTAGTGATAGTAGATATAGTTACTTGACAGTGTGAATCTGCTCAACTCTCACTTGTAATTCATATTTGAAAAACCGAGGGTGTATAAGAATGTGACATTTGGCTATATATGAAGTCTTGATCCTAAAAGTTTAGGATACTAATACAAACGTCAGAGTAATATGTGTAAGATGGAGTTTACAGAGTATTGTTAGAGAAAATCATAATATATATACCGATGACATGGAATATAAATTTTTATTCAGAAGACACTTTATTTTAGAGGTTCAGAGTCTTAGATTAATTTTCATAAGAAAGTGATATTGGCTTCTGAATTATTTTAGTGATAATAGATATAGTTAGTTCATCATGTGAATGTGTTCAACTCAGAATCAACTGTAATCACTTTTTAGAGGTTCAGAGTCTTAGATCAGTTCTCATCTGAAACTGACTTTGGCTTCTAAATTATTTTAATTGCAGTTGAATAAACAATGGATAGTACAGTATGTTGTTAAGCTGTCACTTGGATTCTATATTTGATCAACTGAGGAACCCTAAACAAAAGAGGGAGAGCTGTGCGCACAGTCCTGATCAAAACTAATCGCTATAGAGGATGATCGAGTAATCCAAAACTATATGATCACGATAATCATTTATTAAGTACATATGATTCATGACATAGTGAGTGTGAAGTGTCCATATGATGGGATATTACAAATGAGTATCCATGAAAATAGTTTCTATAAAATAAATGAGCTCCAAACTGTATATATGTGATATTGATTGAAATAAACTGAAGGTGAGAAATTCAGATATGGATCCTTGAAGGGTCTAACAACTACGTGTGCTAACCACATGCAAAGTATAGAAATGATACAACCGGCAGATTTACATATACGCGGAAAGAAGCAAAGAAGGACCAAGTTTGTTCTTAAGAAAAGTTAAACCCTCCACCATCAATTTTTTGCTCACACTTTTTATGAAGGGGTGTTAAGTGACATTTGAAACGTAATAGGCAAACATGATAAACTCTTTGACAATTGCGGATACATGTATTTTAAGTACACAAGTAGTAAATAGGTGTAAATAGAACAAAGAAAAGTTTAAATACAACAACT
The DNA here is from genome assembly GCA_036924285.1 of Asterella californica. Taxonomy (NCBI): domain Eukaryota; kingdom Viridiplantae; phylum Streptophyta; class Marchantiopsida; order Marchantiales; family Aytoniaceae; genus Asterella; species Asterella californica. The sequence continues at coordinate 67,341 of JAYKYS010000105.1, read as the reverse complement.
TACATGGAGTAATGGAAAAAGTGTCCAATATTTGGGTTTATTATGTATATCTAATGGGTTGCTATGAAAGACTAATGGGTTAAAGAGATCGAAGTTACATAGAGTAATGAAAGAAGTACTACGGTATTTTGGATGTATTATGAATAAGTAATGGGTTACTTAGATCGAAATGATATAGGGTAATGGAAGAAGTATTACGGTATTTGGATGTATTATGAATAAGTAATGGGTGACATAGATCAACGTCACATAGAGTAACGAAAGAAGTACTACGGTATTTGGATTTTATTATGATAAACTAATGGGTTCCATATTCAAGGTTATTCAAGGTTACTGGACCAGCCAGTCCAATATTTGGGTTTATTATGTATATCTAATGGGTTGCTATGAAAGACTAATGGGTTAAAAGTGACATAGAGTAATGAAAGAAGTACTACGGTATTTGGATGTATTATGAATATGTAATGGGTTTCTTAGATCGAAGTGATATAGAGTAATGGAAGAAGTACTACGGTATTTGGATGTATTATGAATAAGTAATGGGTTCTTAGATCGAAGTGATATAGAGTAATGGAAGAAGTACTACGGTATTTGGATGTATTATGAATAAGTAAGGGGTGACATAGATCAACGTCACATAGAGTAATGAAATATGTACTACGGTATTTGGATTTATTATGATAAACTAATGGGTTCCGTATTCAAGGTTATTTTATGCTGGAAGAAAGAAAAACAGACATACATACGAGCAATTAATTTATTCAGTACCAAAGAATCAATTCACGTCCAAAAATGAAAAGAACATTAGTCCACGAGTAATTAATTAGTTTAGTGCCTGGCAGCGTAATATATTTGTTCGATTGCCAAAGAATTAATTCGTAAAAAAAAGGAAAAAAGAATTGGATGCAGCACCGGGACTTCCCGGGAGGTCACCCATCCCAGTACTATTCCGGCCCAAGGGCATTTAACTGCAGAGTTCTGATGGGATCTGGTGGCGTGGCCCTGGTATGACCGCATCACGCTGCAAATGGTGGTATCCAAGTTTATAATAGCCAGTTGTTGAGGCATGAACATGGTTTAGGTAAAAGTTCGAGGGAGGAATAATGTTTATCGATGATGGAGAATTTCATAGAAAAAATCAACTCCGCGAGACAATAAACCACCGGGGAAAAGTAAACCATCGCTACATTATCGCTACATTATCGTAAACCATCGCTACATTATCAAATACACGGGAATAGTTACATCGAGTCTAAAATTTAGCTTAAAGGCCCTGAATAAAATCATACTTTGCGTTGAAGTAGTCGGAATAAGATATCGGGAGCCGTCGCAACATTAATGAATCGGGAGGAGGAGGAAAACCATCGGCACCGGAATAGTTACCATCGGGTAAAAAATGTAGGCTTAAAGGCCTCTGAATTAAATCATACTTTGCGTTGAAGTCATCGGAATGGAATATCGGGAGAGCCTCCGCAACATTAATGAATCGGGAGGAGGAGGAAAACCATCGGCACCGGAATAGTTACGTCGAGTAAAAAAAATCGGCCTAAAGGCACTGAATTAATCGTTATTTACGTTGAAGTCAACGGAATTGAATTTCGGGATCATGTCACAAAATTAAAGCAACCCCAAACATCGGGAGGAGAAGGAAACCATCGGGTCCACGGAAATAGTTACGGCCGAGTAAGAAATTAATGCTTGAAGCCCCTGAATTAAATCGTACTTTTGCGTTGAAGCGTATGGAATTTAATTTCATGAGCCCGTCGCGACACTAAACCATCGCTAATATTCGGGAGGAGGGGGAATTTCAAAAGGGACTTGACTTGATCCCTCTGAGTAATTTGTTTCGGGAGTAAAAACGGGCCTAAATTATGAATCAAGTTCAGTGGAAAGGGAAATATTTTGAATTAAAAGGGATGGGATTAAACCGGAGAAGTTCGTTAAAGGGAAATATTTAAAGTTAAAGGTATAGTAATAAAGTGAAGCAAACGGTTTGATTGATTGTTCCGAAAATAGCGTAGAAAGAAATAATAAATAAGCAATAGCAATAATTTATTCACCCTAAGTTGTAGGCAATTAATTAATAGGGTTAGTTAAATTAGGGTCCCTCTGAAAAGCAAGGGGAAAAATCAACTTAATTAATATCGGGAGGAGGAAGAAACCATCATGGAAAATTAAACCATCGGCCTCCAGGAAAAATAGTTATAATTAAATCGTACTTTGCGTTGAAATCAAAGGAATTTAATATCGGGAGCCGTCGCAGCATGAAAGCATCGCTCTATCGGGAGCCGTAGGACACAATCGGGAAAGAATATTCCATCGGGCTCCACGAAAATAGTTACATGGGGTCTTTAAATTAAGGCTTAAAGGCCCCTGGGCCAAATCATTATTTGCGTTTTCGTCAAAGGAATGGGATATCAAGAGCCGCAGCAACATTAACAAATCATAAATATCGAGAGGAGGAGGATGAACAATTGCTCGAACCCCTCGAAGCTAATTGTTTCGCGAGTAAGTGCGAGCCTAGTTCGTATAAGGAAATATTAAAAGGAGATGTTTTAACAAAGATAAAGTTATAGCAACCTAAAAAGTGAAGAAGACGGTTCAATTTATTTTTCTGAGAAAGCGTAGAAGGAAATACTGAAAAGGTATTAGCAACAAATAGTTGAAATTATTCCTCTGGAATTTGAGAAATTCGTAGAAGGAAATAGTACAAAGTTATAGCAATAACAAAGTCGATGCAATAATAAAAGCAAAGCAGTAGATTGAATAAAGCATTAAGTTCGTAATAAGGAAATATTTAAAAGTAGAAGCAATAGTAATAATTTGTTCCTCTAATGTACCGGAAATATTTAAGAAGGAAACAAGAAGAAGGGAATATGTAAAAAAAGCATGGGAAAAATCAAATATAACACATAATACATGATACAAGGAACAAATAAATTAAGAGAGCAGAAGGAAACAAAGGAGAAACACGGGATTGAAAAGATTAAAGCTGAAAGGGGGTGTGTTGTATTTATTTCCCACTAGAAATCGCAAGTATTTTACTTAGCCTTACCCTGGAATGATTAACGAGGCGGTTCGTACCCAAAATGGAGGAGTAAGGGTACTCTTTTATCCTTTTGTAATGCCTAAATGGCTTCAGAATCGCTTTCCGAGAACTTGGGCCAAAGATAGTCATGACTAACGGTAGTTGGCCCGTAGCTAAAGGTCAAATGGGGTATCTCTCGCATCGGGAGCCTTTGTCGGACACCGGGCCAGTACAGTTAAGCACTGTCTTTATCGGGACCATAACTTCGTTACCCTTCCGGAAACTTGGGCTAAAGATAGTCATGACTAAGGCTAGTTGGCCCGTAGTTAAAAGTAATCCGGGTCCCATCGCTGATCGAGATCGAGCCATCGTCTGTCGCACCGGGACCATTTGTCGGACCACGCACAGGGCAACCGGGACCATTCTCTCCTTGTCGGAACCCTTCCGAGAACTTGGGCTAAAGATAGTCAAGACTAACTAGTCGCTAAAGCAGTTAGGCGAGCCGGTGAGGACCATCGGGACCATTTTCTGGAGCCAGCAACCCGAGCAGCCTAGAGATGCTTTGTACATCGAGTGTGTCGAGGGACCACGGGCATGAGAAGCCTGGAGTATTGGAACCAATTCTGGGACCATCGAACCGGCCGTGGATCAATTTTGGTCGGGGCGAGGGTTTAGGGAAGGATCAGAGATGGGACCATTTTGGGCATTGATGGAGTTAAGAGTCAATACCTTTTTGGGGTTGATCTGGGCGGGGCGGGGCGGGGTTGGAGTAAAGTAGGGTCTCTGATGGATCAGCGAGCAGATCAGATCTGGGACCACGTAACCCACAACCCTCCCTCCGGGTGGATGGGTTGGGGTAGTGGAGGGTGTAAGGGTGGTCTCCCAACCAAAGGGCGGGCGGTCTGGCTGGTCCCGCGGATGATCCAGAGAAACACAACCCGAGACAGTGTGGTCTCCACAACCACAACCCATCCGACCGTGGTTGCCTCTGTACGTACGAGGTTGCCAGCGGTACTAACTAGGTTAGAGCCCGCCTTCGTACGTGTGGCGTGGCCCAATGAGAGAGAAGAACCAGGTAAATTTGAATTAATTGAGTAAATAGATAAATAAATAGATAAAAATTAAGAATAAATAGATAAAAATTAAAGAATGAATAAATGAATAAGAGATAAATAAATAAAATTAAATTAGAAATAATAAAAAAGAATAATATTTAAATAATTGAATTTGGTGTTCCTTTTTACCTTGGCCATTTTCTGTGTTCGGACACACCTGCGGGCTAATCCACGTGGCAAGTTGGCATTTTGTCCATTCCAGGTTTGGATCTGAGTGGCAGAACACCTGCCACGTGTCAAAAGAATAAGGGATATTGAGTGGGACTCCGCACGTAAGTCCACGTGGCATCCAACCCAACATTTAGACGGAAATCATACTTCCGCATAAATTTCGAGTATTCTGGCGATATAAGAGCACCCTCACGTGTTGACACGTGGCAACATCCCTACTTCCAACATTCAGGGAAAGGGATTTTCTGAGTACATAAGAGGTACTCATTTCCATCTCCTAAAAAATGAAGGAGTACTGCGAATGAGAGAGTGCCACGTGGTAGATTTATTACGGTTCACATTTCTTGAAAACCTTTCCACACGTATGGCCACGTGGCATTGGAATTCCACACGAGAAGAAAAATCCGTATAGATGGCCGTTTTCGAGGTCTAGGTTTTCCCTCACACGTGCGTCCACGTGGCACCCACTTCCAACACTTGGTCAAAAGAAAGAAGAAAAGAAAAAGCCTTGTTCTCACGTGCGGGTT
>JAYKYS010000105.1:40000-52500 GCA_036924285.1 Asterella californica | reverse complement strand
CTCGGGAAAAGGAGACCGTGACAGACTCCCAGAACACGCATACTCGGGAAAAGGAGACCGCGAAAGACTCCCAGAACATTGCGCGAATCATTGCATACTCGGGAAACGAGACCACGGCAGACTCCCGAGGCATGGGAGTTGACCGCATGGTCAACCCCAAGGCCATCGAGGACTCACCCCTTGCAACTCATGGAACCGTGCGGGTCTGACAGTCCTTCTTGTCAGGCTCCCCCGGATCTCACGTAGAGACACGAGCCTAGACAGGGTACAGCCTTCAATGCATCTCCCGCGGGTTACGGGGCACGCGACAGCCGCACCCGCCGGGGGTGGCTCGCCGACGGAACCCCCTTCCCTTATATATACTTCTGGGGAACGGCGGCCCCGCCCTCCTCTTTGGTCCGCGAAAATTATACCACAACCCGATTCATTCTAGCGGCTAAGTCCTCAAGGGTGCGGCACCAAAAATGCGATAACTCGGCCATTTAGATTCAGAATGCATTAATTCTTTTTTCACAAGGACTGTTTTCAGTTGGGGCACGTGCATGGTGAATTTCAGGGTCATTGGCTTATGGATTAAATTCTCGCTCACGAATAAGTGACCCAGATTCACTAAAACAGTCTCCACTGCCTACACGTGGGTACAGATCACTCCAGATCTCGAAGGTGGCTCGATGAAATTGGCTCAAATAAATTTTAGGTGTGAGGACTACTCTCGAGCTACCCGAGGGGAAAATTTCAGGTCAAATGGGGACGGTTTAATCAGCCGAATATAATTTCAACTGATAATTAGACAGAAAATCCTGGAAAAATATAAAACGATGGGTTAAGAATGATATTACATCACCAAGAAATCTATTAATTTTATACTTCGAACCATAATTATTTTCGGGGCGAGAGAACTTATAAATTTATTTATCTGCATTTATATTCTCCATGATTTTATCAATAATCTATATATGTGCTAAAATGTACAGTAAAGATCAGAACCATTCATTTAGTGGTAATAAATGTGTCATATTTTGGTGATATAATATCAGAATAAGTAAGATATTATATCATCAAAAGTTTAACCAATTTTACATCGTTATTATTCTCAAGGAGAGAGAATTTATAAGTTGACTTGTCTTTATTTTAAGTCTCTAATATTAATAGAATATGTAGATGTTCTAACGGGTTGTTTTATCTCAAACTTGTCTTTTAGAAATATGTTATCTTCATTTAGTACTAAACCCATTTGGATAATTCTTTCCATATAGACAACACTGTTTTTCTAACAGCTATTTCTACAAAGTAATTAATAATGAATTTTCTTCTCGACGTAGAGATCCATGCACATTTTCTTCTAAGTTATATGATAGTAGGTGGAAAAAATAGATATTGTATTATTTTAGCACATAGTTATTTTGAAAGTACTGCGTATATAAGATAGTGAGATACCCGTTTAGTTTTAATGATCATCCGTACTTATACTGTCAATAAGACCGTTTCATTATTTGTAGTCGTAGTAGTGAAGCTAGACTTGATATTTCGACTTAATTAAAACCTTGAATCAAGCTAATATGTAATATGCTAGAATGAAACATGAAAGTTGTTATGTGGAATATATGTATATGATAATATCCCCGCATCTAGACATTTGGATTGGTTATATTATTTTAACGTTGAGATGCACGAACTTGTTTAGACTGATCATATGCAAAACATCAAAACGTTATTGGGCTTGTGTATTTTAGGGTTAGAACGAAATATTACCTTATAAACTCATGAATATACTTGTGAGTTTACCAGTTATTGCAAATAGGTCTTGAGTGATATTTGATGAGTAGAATTTCTTGTATTTGATGAAATAGTTGGGAGGATAATTCAAACTCAATTTAACTCATTGTTGGTAAATCTGCCACTAAAATGTTGATAAACAAGATAATGTGTTTTATGTATTCTACTATGCAGATCAGAAAAGTACTTAGTACTTAGAGATGTACATGGTTGTTAATGTTCTCGAAGAGAAGAGATGCAAGTCATGAGTTAAGATAGTACTTTGGTAGTAAATTGGTACTAAGTCTGAATAAAACTTCTAATACAAAGATGAAGATGAGAACTATAACATAGTTGCAAACAAGACCATCATATTATTGTCGTCTAAGTTTCATCTCAGTTTCTTGAATAGATAGAATAAAGGATATTTCAACCTAAGATATACAAACCTCTCGTAATATATATAATCTACTACTACACATAGTATTTAGTATTTAGTTGTCAATGTAGACTCAATAATTCAGCCTAAATCTACCTTCTATTTGTTCTAGTCAAACACGAAAAAGAAAGATATAATGTTGCATAGAAAGTTCATGACGAGTATATCCTTTGATGTATCGTAAAACAATACAACAAGAGTATATTGGAGTAAAGTTTCTAAAATATATATCATTGATAGTAAATGCTACACAAAAAATACACAGTATTAATTACTACATGCAAAGCATGACAAGTATTACGTATCATTTTCATAATGGAGAGTATATCTTTGGATGAATCGTGAAACAATACATCCAAGAGTATATTGGAGTAAAGTTTCTAAAATATATATCATTGATAGTAAATGCTACATAAAAAAATACAGTATCAAATTACTACATGCAGAGCATGACAAGTTTTAAGTATCAGTGCCATAATGGAATGGATATCTTCGAGTAGAGTTTCTAATTTAAAAAACATCTGGGTATTAAACCGTACATGAAACACTGAACCATGGAAAACAGAATACAACTTATATTCAGGTTGATTTTATTATTCAAATCTTTACTCTGTATATATCTTGAACTGGTGTATATATGATAACATCCAAAAAGAACATTACCAGTTATTACAAAAGGGTCCTAAGTGATATTCATGACGAGTATATTCTTTGATGTATCGTAAAACAATACATCCAAGAGTATATTGGAATAAAGTTTCTAAAATATATATCATTGATAGTAAATGCTACATCAAAAACTTACAGTATTAGTTACTACATGCAGAGCATGACAAGTTTTAAGTATTAGTGTCATAATGGAATGGATATTTTCGAGTAGAGTTTCTAATTTAAAATACATCTGGGTATTAAATGTACATGAAACAGTGAACCATGGAAAACAGAATACAACTTTTATTCAGATTGATTTTATTATTCAAATCTTTATATGTTACCCTATGTATATCTTGAACTGGTGTATATATGATAATATCCAAAAAGAATATTATCAATTATTAGGAAAGGTTCTTAATCAAGAACCAATGTATATCAGATTATAGTACTTTGGTACTAAGGCTGAATTAAACTCTAAGAACAAATTAAGATGGTCTTATTGATGAGAAAAGTCATAAACTATCTTACATATAATATTAATTCACAAACAACTAAAGTTTGATACTATAGAGAGTCAGTCTTAAATCAAGAGAATTCAAAAATGAAGTTGAGAATTAAATATACTGTAGTTGCAAACAGTACCATCGCATTACTATCCTCTAAGTGATATTGGTGCGATTTTCTTGAGTCGATAGAATAAGTACTGCTTGTCATTAAAACCTAAGATATACCTAACTCTCGTGATGTAAATAATCTACTACTATACTTAATATGTAGTTGTCAAGTTGGACTTGATAATTCAACCTAAATACCTTTCATTTGTTTTAGTCAAGTATGAGAAAGAAAGATATAACCTTATATACATATATAAAAGTCATGACAAGTATATCTTCTTATCAATGTATTTTAAAAGAATACATTCAAGGGTAAAGTTTCTCAAACATCTATCATTGATAGTAAATCTACATAGAAAGACATATAGTATGAACTACTACATGCAGAGAATGAAAAGTAAGAAGTATATGTGTAATAATGGGATCTATATCTTGGAGTAAAGTTTCAAAAACATCTCGGTATTAAATGGAACAATAAAACATGGAAAACAGAATACAACTTATGTTCAAGTTGATTTCCTTATTGAAATCCTTATATGTTACCAGATGTATAAATATATAGCTTTAATTGGTGTATAGATGACCATATCCAAAATATTAAACCGACATTACATGTGTCTTTAAGATCTAGCCTGAAGGTATATGAAGTATATATGATGGACTACATGTGATATTCAGTTAAGTGAATATAAAATATATTTAGAATAATTGTCAAGTTATTTAAATTTAGAAATTGAACCATGTGTAGATTGACCATATGCACATATCAGAACGCTATTGGGATTATGTATTTAAGTTTTAGGGTCAGAAAAGCTTAATAAGTAAATTTTCCCGGAGAGAGGTTATCAGTTGAGGGTTATATTCGTGAAGTGAAGAGATGAATGTCATGAATTAAGGTAGAACTTCGGTAAACAGTCTAAGTAATAGTTAAAACCTATAAGATGTAAATTAATATAATGGTATTATTTGATGAAACCTAAGACACGATTTAGTATATAAATGAAATTTTAGTTTGATAATCTAGAGTCTTACGAACAAGAAAATACAAAAGATAAAGGTGAGGCCTAACTATTTATTGTTGTAAACTTCTCATTAGTGAAATATCATCTTATTGTTATCCAAGAGATTTATGGTGAGATTTATGAATCAAGTCCAGCTTAACTACTATACATACGTGCCACGTAAATAAAAATGACACTACATGTGTATTTAAGTTATATAAGGTTAGAAATGAACAGATATTATGAGTAGCTTAAGGTTTAAAGACATAAATTCGTGTAAGAATATCATAAGTCACTTTGAGAAGTATCTTCTTGTATCTGTTAGGAGAAGTATGGTTAATCAATTAAAACCAAATGTATAAACTATGAATATAAACACATATAGTAATTATATTCAGATTAAGACATATTTAGATTCACCTACACATATAGTATGTAGTAGTCAAGCTGGACTTTATAACTCAACATGATTAATATTCAATCTGTTCTGAACACTGAAAAAACTCACGTATGGAGGATAAATGATTGATAGAATAAATCATGTTGAGCATTGAAACGGAGCGTGTTCTAATTATTTGAATCATGTAATACTTAATCAACTAATTCTACTTATATTTGTTAAATATTTTGAAACCAAGTTCTACATGATAAACCAAAAAGAGAAAGATGTAGGGTTACAATATGGTACCACAAGTTTCAAAAACATCTGATATTAAATTGATACTACATGTGTATGAATAGGGTTCTAGGGTTAGGAATGAACACTATGAATATCTACGGTTTATACTTCAGAGGAATGTTTCCAGTGTAAAAGGGTCAGAAACCATCTAAATGACATTTCTAATGACATCTGAGTGAGACCAGTCTTGATCTTTAAGTTGTTGTATTTGATAGGATAAGCGACTCATTAAAAGTGAATATATATCAAACTCTTTTGAATATAGTAGTTAAGCTGGACTTGATTTTCAAACCTATATCAAGATCTTGCTTGTTTTTAACAATGAATAAACTACTATACGAGAAAAGAGAAAATTGTAATGATACGTATAAAGATGAACTTCAGTACATATGGTTAAAGTCAATAGGAAAAGCCAAGAGAGTAGAGAAAATATTAGTGGAAGAGATATAGAGATCATATTTTATTTAAACTTTGAATCAACATTTATATGAGTTAATGGAAAGGGAAGATGTAATGACGAGTACGAAGTATCAGTACTTTAACATAATACAATACATCCAATAATAAATTGGATTAAAGTTTAAAAAGCATGATGTTAAATGCTATTGTAAGATAAATAAATCAAGAATGAAGAAAATTATCAGTTGAGGGTTGTTGACGTTAAGAGAAGAGAAAATCATGAATCATGATACTACTTGGATATAATAAGATTAAATTGATATAATGGGTATTATTTGACGAAACATCAGAATATATAAAGAAATTAAAGTTTGATACTATAGAGTTTTAACAACACGAGAACACAAAAGTTGAAGTTCAAACTTAACTTTATTATCGTCTAGGACTTCCCATGAGTAATTGAACCGTAATATTATTGTCATCTAAGTCAAGTTGATGTGAATTTCTTGTGATTTTTTTTCTATTGAGAGAACAAGTAAAGTTACTCACTAGAATCTAACTTATACCAAATTCTTTTGTATATATTAGACTAGTGAAGTTATTAAAATATTCAAGACATAGATTAAAGACAACAACAAAAAACCAAGGGAGTACAGAAAATATTAGTGGTTGTTCGCTTGAGTAAAGTTTAAAAAACATAGGTGTTCAATGCTACTGCAAGATAAATGAATCAAGAATGGAGAACATTATCAGTTGAGGGTTAAGGGTTGTTGACGTTAACAGCTGAGATGTTAGTCATGAATCCTCGTACTGCTCAACATAATAAGATGAAATGAATATAATGCTATTATTTGACGAAAGTCAGATCAGATGCATAAACCATTTGATATATAAAGAAGATTAAAGTGTTACACGTAAATAAAAATGACACTATATGTGCATTTTAGTTATATAGGGTTAGAAATGAACAGATATTATGAGTAGCTTAAGGTTTAAAGACATAAATTCGTGTAAGAATATCATAAGTCACTTTGAGAAGTATCTTCTTGTATCTGTTAGGAGAAGTATGGTTAATCAATTAAAACCAAATGTATATCAAACTATATGTATAAACTATGAATATAAACACATATAGTAATTATATTCAGATTAATACATATTTAGATTCACCTACACATATAGTATGTAGTAGTCAAGCTGGACTTTATAACTCAACATGATTAATATTCAATCTGTTCTGGACACTGAAAAAACTCACGTATGGAGGATAAATGATTGATAGAATAAATCAGGTTGAGCATTGAAACGGAGCGTGTTCGAATTATTTGAATCATGTAATACTTTATCAAGTTGGACTCCTTTAAACTCTTCATAAAGTTATACATATGATCAAATGGAAAAGAAAGATGCAATGTGACATATGAGAAGTCAGTACCTCGAGTATTATAAGAAGGGAATACATGGAAGGATATACTCAAGTATAGTCTACAAAACAATTCATTTTAAATGGTACATAGGAAAACCGAACATGGAGACAGTATACAAATAGATTGATTTTATATTGGAACTAAATTCAAATATAAAGCACGTTCAACTTGGTTATCTTGACCATATGCAAGATATCAGAACGATAGCACATGTCCATTTAAGTTTGAGGGTTAGACATGAACATGAAATATCATATGCAAATAGCGTAGGGTTTAAACTCATGTAATTCTGAGGAATCTTTAAGATACATGTTAATCTTTAATACTTGAAAAGACAGAGAAGGATGTCAATAATCCATAGTGAAAAATTGAGTGATTTAATTGAAAAGCATAGATGAGTTCCATGAATTAAAATAGTACTTTGGCAAAAGTATGAGTAAATGTTGTAAGATCTTGTTAATAGAGGCTCATTGTATGAAGAAATCCTAATAAATGCATAAATGATATAAAGTTCAAGTTTTAATTCACAGAAAAATTTAGTTTAATGTTGCAGAAATTAAATGTTGGCAGAAACTGATATTGGTTTCTGAATTATTTTAATTGTTAATTGACATAGTTAGTTGATTAGTAAATATGTCCAACTGTCTCTAGTAACTTAGATATGAAAAACCCAGAGTGTATAAACAAGAGTGAAAGACCTTGTTTGAAGTATATAATCCTAAATAGGCAAGTATAGTACTTCGGTAAACATGAAAGATCTGATTGATAAGTTGTGATTCGATGGAAAATCACAAAACTCAGATAAGCGATCTAAAATAATGATTTTAATTCATAGAGATGTTACAGTTGAAACTTTACAGTATTAGATTAATTTATGTCTGAAACTGACTTTGGCTTCTGAATTATTTTAGTGATAGTAGATATAGTTACTTGACAGTGTGAATCTGCTCAACTCTCACTTGTAATTCATATTTGAAAAACCGAGGGTGTATAAGAATGTGACATTTGGCTATATATGAAGTCTTGATCCTAAAAGTTTAGGATACTAATACAAACGTCAGAGTAATATGTGTAAGATGGAGTTTACAGAGTATTGTTAGAGAAAATCATAATATATATACCGATGACATGGAATATAAATTTTTATTCAGAAGACACTTTATTTTAGAGGTTCAGAGTCTTAGATTAATTTTCATAAGAAAGTGATATTGGCTTCTGAATTATTTTAGTGATAATAGATATAGTTAGTTCATCATGTGAATGTGTTCAACTCAGAATCAACTGTAATCACTTTTTAGAGGTTCAGAGTCTTAGATCAGTTCTCATCTGAAACTGACTTTGGCTTCTAAATTATTTTAATTGCAGTTGAATAAACAATGGATAGTACAGTATGTTGTTAAGCTGTCACTTGGATTCTATATTTGATCAACTGAGGAACCCTAAACAAAAGAGGGAGAGCTGTGCGCACAGTCCTGATCAAAACTAATCGCTATAGAGGATGATCGAGTAATCCAAAACTATATGATCACGATAATCATTTATTAAGTACATATGATTCATGACATAGTGAGTGTGAAGTGTCCATATGATGGGATATTACAAATGAGTATCCATGAAAATAGTTTCTATAAAATAAATGAGCTCCAAACTGTATATATGTGATATTGATTGAAATAAACTGAAGGTGAGAAATTCAGATATGGATCCTTGAAGGGTCTAACAACTACGTGTGCTAACCACATGCAAAGTATAGAAATGATACAACCGGCAGATTTACATATACGCGGAAAGAAGCAAAGAAGGACCAAGTTTGTTCTTAAGAAAAGTTAAACCCTCCACCATCAATTTTTTGCTCACACTTTTTATGAAGGGGTGTTAAGTGACATTTGAAACGTAATAGGCAAACATGATAAACTCTTTGACAATTGCGGATACATGTATTTTAAGTACACAAGTAGTAAATAGGTGTAAATAGAACAAAGAAAAGTTTAAATACAACAACTTACATGGAGTAATGGAAAAAGTGTCCAATATTTGGGTTTATTATGTATATCTAATGGGTTGCTATGAAAGACTAATGGGTTAAAGAGATCGAAGTTACATAGAGTAATGAAAGAAGTACTACGGTATTTGGATGTATTATGAATAAGTAATGGGTTACTTAGATCGAAATGATATAGGGTAATGGAAGAAGTATTACGGTATTTGGATGTATTATGAATAAGTAATGGGTGACATAGATCAACGTCACATAGAGTAACGAAAGAAGTACTACGGTATTTGGATTTATTATGATAAACTAATGGGTTCCATATTCAAGGTTATTCAAGGTTACTGGACCAGCCAGTCCAATATTTGGGTTTATTATGTATATCTAATGGGTTGCTATGAAAGACTAATGGGTTAAAAGTGACATAGAGTAATGAAAGAAGTACTACGGTATTTGGATGTATTATGAATATGTAATGGGTTCTTAGATCGAAGTGATATAGAGTAATGGAAGAAGTACTACGGTATTTGGATGTATTATGAATAAGTAATGGGTTCTTAGATCGAAGTGATATAGAGTAATGGAAGAAGTACTACGGTATTTGGATGTATTATGAATAAGTAAGGGGTGACATAGATCAACGTCACATAGAGTAATGAAATATGTACTACGGTATTTGGATTTATTATGATAAACTAATGGGTTCCGTATTCAAGGTTATTTTATGCTGGAAGAAAGAAAAACAGACATACATACGAGCAATTAATTTATTCAGTACCAAAGAATCAATTCACGTCCAAAAATGAAAAGAACATTAGTCCACGAGTAATTAATTAGTTTAGTGCCTGGCAGCGTAATATATTTGTTCGATTGCCAAAGAATTAATTCGGTAAAAAAAAGGAAAAAAGAATTGGATGCAGCACCGGGACTTCCCGGGAGGTCACCCATCCCAGTACTATTCCGGCCCAAGGGCATTTAACTGCAGAGTTCTGATGGGATCTGGTGGCGTGGCCCTGGTATGACCGCATCACGCTGCAAATGGTGGTATCCAAGTTTATAATAGCCAGTTGTTGAGGCATGAACATGGTTTAGGTAAAAGTTCGAGGGAGGAATAATGTTTATCGATGATGGAGAATTTCATAGAAAAAATCAACTCCGCGAGACAATAAACCACCGGGGAAAAGTAAACCATCGCTACATTATCGCTACATTATCGTAAACCATCGCTACATTATCAAATACACGGGAATAGTTACATCGAGTCTAAAATTTAGCTTAAAGGCCCTGAATAAAATCATACTTTGCGTTGAAGTAGTCGGAATAAGATATCGGGAGCCGTCGCAACATTAATGAATCGGGAGGAGGAGGAAAACCATCGGCACCGGAATAGTTACCATCGGGTAAAAAATGTAGGCTTAAAGGCCTCTGAATTAAATCATACTTTGCGTTGAAGTCATCGGAATGGAATATCGGGAGAGCCTCCGCAACATTAATGAATCGGGAGGAGGAGGAAAACCATCGGCACCGGAATAGTTACGTCGAGTAAAAAAAATCGGCCTAAAGGCACTGAATTAATCGTTATTTACGTTGAAGTCAACGGAATTGAATTTCGGGATCATGTCACAAAATTAAAGCAACCCCAAACATCGGGAGGAGAAGGAAACCATCGGGTCCACGGAAATAGTTACGGCCGAGTAAGAAATTAATGCTTGAAGCCCCTGAATTAAATCGTACTTTTGCGTTGAAGCGTATGGAATTTAATTTCATGAGCCCGTCGCGACACTAAACCATCGCTAATATTCGGGAGGAGGGGGAATTTCAAAAGGGACTTGACTTGATCCCTCTGAGTAATTTGTTTCGGGAGTAAAAACGGGCCTAAATTATGAATCAAGTTCAGTGGAAAGGGAAATATTTTGAATTAAAAGGGATGGGATTAAACCGGAGAAGTTCGTTAAAGGGAAATATTTAAAGTTAAAGGTATAGTAATAAAGTGAAGCAAACGGTTTGATTGATTGTTCCGAAAATAGCGTAGAAAGAAATAATAAATAAGCAATAGCAATAATTTATTCACCCTAAGTTGTAGGCAATTAATTAATAGGGTTAGTTAAATTAGGGTCCCTCTGAAAAGCAAGGGGAAAAATCAACTTAATTAATATCGGGAGGAGGAAGAAACCATCATGGAAAATTAAACCATCGGCCTCCAGGAAAAATAGTTATAATTAAATCGTACTTTGCGTTGAAATCAAAGGAATTTAATATCGGGAGCCGTCGCAGCATGAAAGCATCGCTCTATCGGGAGCCGTAGGACACAATCGGGAAAGAATATTCCATCGGGCTCCACGAAAATAGTTACATGGGGTCTTTAAATTAAGGCTTAAAGGCCCCTGGGCCAAATCATTATTTGCGTTTTCGTCAAAGGAATGGGATATCAAGAGCCGCAGCAACATTAACAAATCATAAATATCGAGAGGAGGAGGATGAACAATTGCTCGAACCCCTCGAAGCTAATTGTTTCGCGAGTAAGTGCGAGCCTAGTTCGTATAAGGAAATATTAAAAGGAGATGTTTTAACAAAGATAAAGTTATAGCAACCTAAAAAGTGAAGAAGACGGTTCAATTTATTTTTCTGAGAAAGCGTAGAAGGAAATACTGAAAAGGTATTAGCAACAAATAGTTGAAATTATTCCTCTGGAATTTGAGAAATTCGTAGAAGGAAATAGTACAAAGTTATAGCAATAACAAAGTCGATGCAATAATAAAAGCAAAGCAGTAGATTGAATAAAGCATTAAGTTCGTAATAAGGAAATATTTAAAAGTAGAAGCAATAGTAATAATTTGTTCCTCTAATGTACCGGAAATATTTAAGAAGGAAACAAGAAGAAGGGAATATGTAAAAAAAGCATGGGAAAAATCAAATATAACACATAATACATGATACAAGGAACAAATAAATTAAGAGAGCAGAAGGAAACAAAGGAGAAACACGGGATTGAAAAGATTAAAGCTGAAAGGGGGTGTGTTGTATTTATTTCCCACTAGAAATCGCAAGTATTTTACTTAGCCTTACCCTGGAATGATTAACGAGGCGGTTCGTACCCAAAATGGAGGAGTAAGGGTACTCTTTTATCCTTTTGTAATGCCTAAATGGCTTCAGAATCGCTTTCCGAGAACTTGGGCCAAAGATAGTCATGACTAACGGTAGTTGGCCCGTAGCTAAAGGTCAAATGGGGTATCTCTCGCATCGGGAGCCTTTGTCGGACACCGGGCCAGTACAGTTAAGCACTGTCTTTATCGGGACCATAACTTCGTTACCCTTCCGGAAACTTGGGCTAAAGATAGTCATGACTAAGGCTAGTTGGCCCGTAGTTAAAAGTAATCCGGGTCCCATCGCTGATCGAGATCGAGCCATCGTCTGTCGCACCGGGACCATTTGTCGGACCACGCACAGGGCAACCGGGACCATTCTCTCCTTGTCGGAACCCTTCCGAGAACTTGGGCTAAAGATAGTCAAGACTAACTAGTCGCTAAAGCAGTTAGGCGAGC
>JAYKYS010000105.1:32500-35000 GCA_036924285.1 Asterella californica | reverse complement strand
ACCAGTCAAGTTATTTTCGCCTCAACGTGGGTTTGCCGCCCACCGGCTCGCATGCATGTTAGACTCCTTGGTCCGTGTTTCAAGACGGGTCGGATGAAAAGCCCACTACGCCGGCGTCCCGAGTACGCAGGAACTCCCGGAGGAGTCCGCCCGCGGAAAACCCGCAGGCACGCACTTCGGTTCCTCGGCCTCTCCGACGGCATCGGCCGGCCACTGAAGGCCGACTTTTGTCCCGCCGGAAAAGCCCACGCCGACCAGCACCCCGCGTCGAGCGGCGGACCAGCTCACGCCGTTCCGCATCCGACCGGGGCGCACACGAGGCCTCCATTCGCTTCCCTCCCAGCAATTTCAAGCACTTTTTAACTCTCTTTTCAAAGTCCTTTTCATCTTTCCCTCGCGGTACTTGTTCGCTATCGGTCTCTCGCCGGTATTTAGCCTTGGAAGGAATTTACCTCCCGCTTAGGGCTGCATTCCCAAACAGCCCGACTCGTAGACAGCGCCTCGTGGAGCAGCAGGGTCCCGGCCCGACGGGGTTCTCACCCTCTCTGACGCCCCTTTCCAGGGGACTTAGGCCGGGTCCGCCGCAGAGGACACTTCTCCAGACTACAACTCGTGCCGCCGAAACGACACGATTTTCAAGCTGGGCTTCTCCCGGTTCGCTCGCCGCTACTAGGGGAATCCTTGTTAGTTTCTTTTCCTCCGCTTAGTGATATGCTTAAACTCAGCGGGTAGTCTCGCCTGATCTGAGGTCAGTGCTGTTCCGGTAAATCAACACCCTGAAAGAAGAAGAAAAAGGGAGAGAATATGACAGTTTGAAAGGGCCCTCCTTAAACCCTTCAAACCGCTCCCTTCTTCTTCGACTCACAGAGGTCTCTTTTCCCGAATCTTTCCTGTGTATATTTTCGCCAAGGCATCTAACGAGAAAGGCGTGCTGTTCTGGCTCTTTTAACTCCGGCCCCTTATCACGGGGGGCCTTCGTACCATCACCTTCACGCACGCCCTGCTCGGACGATGCCCACGACGACTGCATTTAAACCGACCGCGACCACTCGGCTATTAAGACCGGCGTTCCCGGACGGTCAAGTCCACTCTCTCTCCGTACCAAAGTACAGAGAGAGGTGAGTTAATGCGGCGACGCTCAGACAGACGTGCCCTCGGTACGAGACCTCGGGCGCAATATGCGTTCAAAAACTCGATGATTCGCGGAATTCTGCAATTCACATTAGGTATCGCATTTCGCTGCGTTCTTCATCGTTGCGAGAGCCAAGATATCCGTTGCTGAGAGTCGTAAGATTTTTGTTTGGTATTGCTTCGAAGAAACCACCACCGAATCCGCGGGCTCCTCCTTCCAGTCCCAATGCCTTAATCCGAATTGCCAATTTCCGGTTAAGGCAAGAGAAGGAAAGAGATCCTCCGACCGGAACGGAAACCGAATCCGCGGGCTCTTCCCTTCCAACCCAATGCCCTCCTCGAAACTACGTTTGTTCCGAAGAAGGCAAGAGAAGGAAGAGAAGAAAACCTCCGACCGGAACGGGTTCCGAATCCGCGGGCTCCTCCCTTCCGATCTCAATGCCCTCCTCGGAACGTCAGTTTCGAAGAAGGCAAGAGAAAGGAAAAGGAGAAAACCTCCGACCGGAAACGGTGAGATCTCCCCGGAACAAAAGGCTCAGCCAATAATTTTTCCTATGGTTTGTTCTCCGTTAGGAGAAAGATTCAAGGAAGAGCACCGGACAGACGGATCCATGGCAAGCTCTTCGCGTCCGTAGAACTTGCGGAATCCGAAGGCCCGGAGGAGGAAGACGGCAGTACTACAGGACCGTGACGGCGGGCATCCAAAGACTTCCGTTAGTCGTTCACAAGGACGGATGTCCGCACCGGAAAATCGCCCCGGCCCTGAACGTCCTGAAGTGTCTTGATCCCGTCGGTGCCCCACAACTCGGAGGGGTGACTCGAAGGACGAGTCATTTAACACCAATGAATGCCGGAGTGCTTTTCCACTACAGCTCCGACACCCGAGACCACCACAGCGGGTCCTTTATCAATGACGGGTTTTCAAGACACTCCCGGGACTTCAAGGACGGGGCGGTATGCCGGTACGGCATCCGCCCGAGTTAACGGCTAGCGGGTGTCTATAGACGCCCGTCGCAGGTCGCCAGGCCGACGACCACCAGCTTACACCGGGACGTGTCTACTCGCGTTCGGCACAAGATCACACGCGGACCCCAACAGACTCCGTCATGTCTTCGTAGAACGAGCTACTCCAAGCAGGCCAATGCTGGAAAGATCCTCTACGAGTCGTACGGAAGATGTTGCGATCGAGACATTAAAGACCGACCCCCCGGCACTCACGAGGACCTCTTGCCCGGGACTCCACCCCGCTAAAGGCAGAACCGCGACGGACAGAAAAGCCACAAGTGAACACCGACGGAGACCGGTCCAACCCCCCGGCGGCCACGCCTCACGACGCGGCACCTCTAAAAAGTACAATTTTTAAATTCGC
>JAYKYS010000105.1:15000-27500 GCA_036924285.1 Asterella californica | reverse complement strand
TTAGAAATATGTTATCTTCATTTAGTACTAAACCCATTTGGATAATTCTTTCCATATAGACAACACTGTTTTTCTAACAGCTATTTCTACAAAGTAATTAATAATGAATTTTCTTCTCGACGTAGAGATCCATGCACATTTTCTTCTAAGTTATATGATAGTAGGTGGAAAAAATAGATATTGTATTATTTTAGCACATAGTTATTTTGAAAGTACTGCGTATATAAGATAGTGAGATACCCGTTTAGTTTTAATGATCATCCGTACTTATACTGTCAATAAGACCGTTTCATTATTTGTAGTCGTAGTAGTGAAGCTAGACTTGATATTTCGACTTAATTAAAACCTTGAATCAAGCTAATATGTAATATGCTAGAATGAAACATGAAAGTTGTTATGTGGAATATATGTATATGATAATATCCCCGCATCTAGACATTTGGATTGGTTATATTATTTTAACGTTGAGATGCACGAACTTGTTTAGACTGATCATATGCAAAACATCAAAACGTTATTGGGCTTGTGTATTTTAGGGTTAGAACGAAATATTACCTTATAAACTCATGAATATACTTGTGAGTTTACCAGTTATTGCAAATAGGTCTTGAGTGATATTTGATGAGTAGAATTTCTTGTATTTGATGAAATAGTTGGGAGGATAATTCAAACTCAATTTAACTCATTGTTGGTAAATCTGCCACTAAAATGTTGATAAACAAGATAATGTGTTTTATGTATTCTACTATGCAGATCAGAAAAGTACTTAGTACTTAGAGATGTACATGGTTGTTAATGTTCTCGAAGAGAAGAGATGCAAGTCATGAGTTAAGATAGTACTTTGGTAGTAAATTGGTACTAAGTCTGAATAAAACTTCTAATACAAAGATGAAGATGAGAACTATAACATAGTTGCAAACAAGACCATCATATTATTGTCGTCTAAGTTTCATCTCAGTTTCTTGAATAGATAGAATAAAGGATATTTCAACCTAAGATATACAAACCTCTCGTAATATATATAATACTACTACTACACATAGTATTTAGTATTTAGTTGTCAATGTAGACTCAATAATTCAGCCTAAATCTACCTTCTATTTGTTCTAGTCAAACACGAAAAAGAAAGATATAATGTTGCATAGAAAGTTCATGACGAGTATATCCTTTGATGTATCGTAAAACAATACAACAAGAGTATATTGGAGTAAAGTTTCTAAAATATATATCATTGATAGTAAATGCTACACAAAAAATACACAGTATTAATTACTACATGCAAAGCATGACAAGTATTACGTATCATTTTCATAATGGAGAGTATATCTTTGGATGAATCGTGAAACAATACATCCAAGAGTATATTGGAGTAAAGTTTCTAAAATATATATCATTGATAGTAAATGCTACATAAAAAAATACAGTATCAAATTACTACATGCAGAGCATGACAAGTTTTAAGTATCAGTGCCATAATGGAATGGATATCTTCGAGTAGAGTTTCTAATTTAAAAAACATCTGGGTATTAAACCGTACATGAAACACTGAACCATGGAAAACAGAATACAACTTATATTCAGGTTGATTTTATTATTCAAATCTTTACTCTGTATATATCTTGAACTGGTGTATATATGATAACATCCAAAAAGAACATTACCAGTTATTACAAAAGGGTCCTAAGTGATATTCATGACGAGTATATTCTTTGATGTATCGTAAAACAATACATCCAAGAGTATATTGGAATAAAGTTTCTAAAATATATATCATTGATAGTAAATGCTACATCAAAAACTTACAGTATTAGTTACTACATGCAGAGCATGACAAGTTTTAAGTATTAGTGTCATAATGGAATGGATATTTTCGAGTAGAGTTTCTAATTTAAAATACATCTGGGTATTAAATGTACATGAAACAGTGAACCATGGAAAACAGAATACAACTTTTATTCAGATTGATTTTATTATTCAAATCTTTATATGTTACCCTATGTATATCTTGAACTGGTGTATATATGATAATATCCAAAAAGAATATTATCAATTATTAGGAAAGGTTCTTAATCAAGAACCAATGTATATCAGATTATAGTACTTTGGTACTAAGGCTGAATTAAACTCTAAGAACAAATTAAGATGGTCTTATTGATGAGAAAAGTCATAAACTATCTTACATATAATATTAATTCACAAACAACTAAAGTTTGATACTATAGAGAGTCAGTCTTAAATCAAGAGAATTCAAAAATGAAGTTGAGAATTAAATATACTGTAGTTGCAAACAGTACCATCGCATTACTATCCTCTAAGTGATATTGGTGCGATTTTCTTGAGTCGATAGAATAAGTACTGCTTGTCATTAAAACCTAAGATATACCTAACTCTCGTGATGTAAATAATCTACTACTATACTTAATATGTAGTTGTCAAGTTGGACTTGATAATTCAACCTAAATACCTTTCATTTGTTTTAGTCAAGTATGAGAAAGAAAGATATAACCTTATATACATATATAAAAGTCATGACAAGTATATCTTCTTATCAATGTATTTTAAAAGAATACATTCAAGGGTAAAGTTTCTCAAACATCTATCATTGATAGTAAATCTACATAGAAAGACATATAGTATGAACTACTACATGCAGAGAATGAAAAGTAAGAAGTATATGTGTAATAATGGGATCTATATCTTGGAGTAAAGTTTCAAAAACATCTCGGTATTAAATGGAACAATAAAACATGGAAAACAGAATACAACTTATGTTCAAGTTGATTTCCTTATTGAAATCCTTATATGTTACCAGATGTATAAATATATAGCTTTAATTGGTGTATAGATGACCATATCCAAAATATTAAACCGACATTACATGTGTCTTTAAGATCTAGCCTGAAGGTATATGAAGTATATATGATGGACTACATGTGATATTCAGTTAAGTGAATATAAAATATATTTAGAATAATTGTCAAGTTATTTAAATTTAGAAATTGAACCATGTGTAGATTGACCATATGCACATATCAGAACGCTATTGGGATTATGTATTTAAGTTTTAGGGTCAGAAAAGCTTAATAAGTAAATTTTCCCGGAGAGAGGTTATCAGTTGAGGGTTATATTCGTGAAGTGAAGAGATGAATGTCATGAATTAAGGTAGAACTTCGGTAAACAGTCTAAGTAATAGTTAAAACCTATAAGATGTAAATTAATATAATGGTATTATTTGATGAAACCTAAGACACGATTTAGTATATAAATGAAATTTTAGTTTGATAATCTAGAGTCTTACGAACAAGAAAATACAAAAGATAAAGGTGAGGCCTAACTATTTATTGTTGTAAACTTCTCATTAGTGAAATATCATCTTATTGTTATCCAAGAGATTTATGGTGAGATTTATGAATCAAGTCCAGCTTAACTACTATACATACGTGCCACGTAAATAAAAATGACACTACATGTGTATTTAAGTTATATAAGGTTAGAAATGAACAGATATTATGAGTAGCTTAAGGTTTAAAGACATAAATTCGTGTAAGAATATCATAAGTCACTTTGAGAAGTATCTTCTTGTATCTGTTAGGAGAAGTATGGTTAATCAATTAAAACCAAATGTATAAACTATGAATATAAACACATATAGTAATTATATTCAGATTAAGACATATTTAGATTCACCTACACATATAGTATGTAGTAGTCAAGCTGGACTTTATAACTCAACATGATTAATATTCAATCTGTTCTGAACACTGAAAAAACTCACGTATGGAGGATAAATGATTGATAGAATAAATCATGTTGAGCATTGAAACGGAGCGTGTTCTAATTATTTGAATCATGTAATACTTAATCAACTAATTCTACTTATATTTGTTAAATATTTTGAAACCAAGTTCTACATGATAAACCAAAAAGAGAAAGATGTAGGGTTACAATATGGTACCACAAGTTTCAAAAACATCTGATATTAAATTGATACTACATGTGTATGAATAGGGTTCTAGGGTTAGGAATGAACACTATGAATATCTACGGTTTATACTTCAGAGGAATGTTTCCAGTGTAAAAGGGTCAGAAACCATCTAAATGACATTTCTAATGACATCTGAGTGAGACCAGTCTTGATCTTTAAGTTGTTGTATTTGATAGGATAAGCGACTCATTAAAAGTGAATATATATCAAACTCTTTTGAATATAGTAGTTAAGCTGGACTTGATTTTCAAACCTATATCAAGATCTTGCTTGTTTTTAACAATGAATAAACTACTATACGAGAAAAGAGAAAATTGTAATGATACGTATAAAGATGAACTTCAGTACATATGGTTAAAGTCAATAGGAAAAGCCAAGAGAGTAGAGAAAATATTAGTGGAAGAGATATAGAGATCATATTTTATTTAAACTTTGAATCAACATTTATATGAGTTAATGGAAAGGGAAGATGTAATGACGAGTACGAAGTATCAGTACTTTAACATAATACAATACATCCAATAATAAATTGGATTAAAGTTTAAAAAGCATGATGTTAAATGCTATTGTAAGATAAATAAATCAAGAATGAAGAAAATTATCAGTTGAGGGTTGTTGACGTTAAGAGAAGAGAAAATCATGAATCATGATACTACTTGGATATAATAAGATTAAATTGATATAATGGGTATTATTTGACGAAACATCAGAATATATAAAGAAATTAAAGTTTGATACTATAGAGTTTTAACAACACGAGAACACAAAAGTTGAAGTTCAAACTTAACTTTATTATCGTCTAGGACTTCCCATGAGTAATTGAACCGTAATATTATTGTCATCTAAGTCAAGTTGATGTGAATTTCTTGTGATTTTTTTTCTATTGAGAGAACAAGTAAAGTTACTCACTAGAATCTAACTTATACCAAATTCTTTTGTATATATTAGACTAGTGAAGTTATTAAAATATTCAAGACATAGATTAAAGACAACAACAAAAAACCAAGGGAGTACAGAAAATATTAGTGGTTGTTCGCTTGAGTAAAGTTTAAAAAACATAGGTGTTCAATGCTACTGCAAGATAAATGAATCAAGAATGGAGAACATTATCAGTTGAGGGTTAAGGGTTGTTGACGTTAACAGCTGAGATGTTAGTCATGAATCCTCGTACTGCTCAACATAATAAGATGAAATGAATATAATGCTATTATTTGACGAAAGTCAGATCAGATGCATAAACCATTTGATATATAAAGAAGATTAAAGTGTTACACGTAAATAAAAATGACACTATATGTGCATTTTAGTTATATAGGGTTAGAAATGAACAGATATTATGAGTAGCTTAAGGTTTAAAGACATAAATTCGTGTAAGAATATCATAAGTCACTTTGAGAAGTATCTTCTTGTATCTGTTAGGAGAAGTATGGTTAATCAATTAAAACCAAATGTATATCAAACTATATGTATAAACTATGAATATAAACACATATAGTAATTATATTCAGATTAATACATATTTAGATTCACCTACACATATAGTATGTAGTAGTCAAGCTGGACTTTATAACTCAACATGATTAATATTCAATCTGTTCTGGACACTGAAAAAACTCACGTATGGAGGATAAATGATTGATAGAATAAATCAGGTTGAGCATTGAAACGGAGCGTGTTCGAATTATTTGAATCATGTAATACTTTATCAAGTTGGACTCCTTTAAACTCTTCATAAAGTTATACATATGATCAAATGGAAAAGAAAGATGCAATGTGACATATGAGAAGTCAGTACCTCGAGTATTATAAGAAGGGAATACATGGAAGGATATACTCAAGTATAGTCTACAAAACAATTCATTTTAAATGGTACATAGGAAAACCGAACATGGAGACAGTATACAAATAGATTGATTTTATATTGGAACTAAATTCAAATATAAAGCACGTTCAACTTGGTTATCTTGACCATATGCAAGATATCAGAACGATAGCACATGTCCATTTAAGTTTGAGGGTTAGACATGAACATGAAATATCATATGCAAATAGCGTAGGGTTTAAACTCATGTAATTCTGAGGAATCTTTAAGATACATGTTAATCTTTAATACTTGAAAAGACAGAGAAGGATGTCAATAATCCATAGTGAAAAATTGAGTGATTTAATTGAAAAGCATAGATGAGTTCCATGAATTAAAATAGTACTTTGGCAAAAGTATGAGTAAATGTTGTAAGATCTTGTTAATAGAGGCTCATTGTATGAAGAAATCCTAATAAATGCATAAATGATATAAAGTTCAAGTTTTAATTCACAGAAAAATTTAGTTTAATGTTGCAGAAATTAAATGTTGGCAGAAACTGATATTGGTTTCTGAATTATTTTAATTGTTAATTGACATAGTTAGTTGATTAGTAAATATGTCCAACTGTCTCTAGTAACTTAGATATGAAAAACCCAGAGTGTATAAACAAGAGTGAAAGACCTTGTTTGAAGTATATAATCCTAAATAGGCAAGTATAGTACTTCGGTAAACATGAAAGATCTGATTGATAAGTTGTGATTCGATGGAAAATCACAAAACTCAGATAAGCGATCTAAAATAATGATTTTAATTCATAGAGATGTTACAGTTGAAACTTTACAGTATTAGATTAATTTATGTCTGAAACTGACTTTGGCTTCTGAATTATTTTAGTGATAGTAGATATAGTTACTTGACAGTGTGAATCTGCTCAACTCTCACTTGTAATTCATATTTGAAAAACCGAGGGTGTATAAGAATGTGACATTTGGCTATATATGAAGTCTTGATCCTAAAAGTTTAGGATACTAATACAAACGTCAGAGTAATATGTGTAAGATGGAGTTTACAGAGTATTGTTAGAGAAAATCATAATATATATACCGATGACATGGAATATAAATTTTTATTCAGAAGACACTTTATTTTAGAGGTTCAGAGTCTTAGATTAATTTTCATAAGAAAGTGATATTGGCTTCTGAATTATTTTAGTGATAATAGATATAGTTAGTTCATCATGTGAATGTGTTCAACTCAGAATCAACTGTAATCACTTTTTAGAGGTTCAGAGTCTTAGATCAGTTCTCATCTGAAACTGACTTTGGCTTCTAAATTATTTTAATTGCAGTTGAATAAACAATGGATAGTACAGTATGTTGTTAAGCTGTCACTTGGATTCTATATTTGATCAACTGAGGAACCCTAAACAAAAGAGGGAGAGCTGTGCGCACAGTCCTGATCAAAACTAATCGCTATAGAGGATGATCGAGTAATCCAAAACTATATGATCACGATAATCATTTATTAAGTACATATGATTCATGACATAGTGAGTGTGAAGTGTCCATATGATGGGATATTACAAATGAGTATCCATGAAAATAGTTTCTATAAAATAAATGAGCTCCAAACTGTATATATGTGATATTGATTGAAATAAACTGAAGGTGAGAAATTCAGATATGGATCCTTGAAGGGTCTAACAACTACGTGTGCTAACCACATGCAAAGTATAGAAATGATACAACCGGCAGATTTACATATACGCGGAAAGAAGCAAAGAAGGACCAAGTTTGTTCTTAAGAAAAGTTAAACCCTCCACCATCAATTTTTTGCTCACACTTTTTATGAAGGGGTGTTAAGTGACATTTGAAACGTAATAGGCAAACATGATAAACTCTTTGACAATTGCGGATACATGTATTTTAAGTACACAAGTAGTAAATAGGTGTAAATAGAACAAAGAAAAGTTTAAATACAACAACTTACATGGAGTAATGGAAAAAGTGTCCAATATTTGGGTTTATTATGTATATCTAATGGGTTGCTATGAAAGACTAATGGGTTAAAGAGATCGAAGTTACATAGAGTAATGAAAGAAGTACTACGGTATTTGGATGTATTATGAATAAGTAATGGGTTACTTAGATCGAAATGATATAGGGTAATGGAAGAAGTATTACGGTATTTGGATGTATTATGAATAAGTAATGGGTGACATAGATCAACGTCACATAGAGTAACGAAAGAAGTACTACGGTATTTGGATTTATTATGATAAACTAATGGGTTCCATATTCAAGGTTATTCAAGGTTACTGGACCAGCCAGTCCAATATTTGGGTTTATTATGTATATCTAATGGGTTGCTATGAAAGACTAATGGGTTAAAAGTGACATAGAGTAATGAAAGAAGTACTACGGTATTTGGATGTATTATGAATATGTAATGGGTTCTTAGATCGAAGTGATATAGAGTAATGGAAGAAGTACTACGGTATTTGGATGTATTATGAATAAGTAATGGGTTCTTAGATCGAAGTGATATAGAGTAATGGAAGAAGTACTACGGTATTTGGATGTATTATGAATAAGTAAGGGGTGACATAGATCAACGTCACATAGAGTAATGAAATATGTACTACGGTATTTGGATTTATTATGATAAACTAATGGGTTCCGTATTCAAGGTTATTTTATGCTGGAAGAAAGAAAAACAGACATACATACGAGCAATTAATTTATTCAGTACCAAAGAATCAATTCACGTCCAAAAATGAAAAGAACATTAGTCCACGAGTAATTAATTAGTTTAGTGCCTGGCAGCGTAATATATTTGTTCGATTGCCAAAGAATTAATTCGTAAAAAAAAGGAAAAAAGAATTGGATGCAGCACCGGGACTTCCCGGGAGGTCACCCATCCCAGTACTATTCCGGCCCAAGGGCATTTAACTGCAGAGTTCTGATGGGATCTGGTGGCGTGGCCCTGGTATGACCGCATCACGCTGCAAATGGTGGTATCCAAGTTTATAATAGCCAGTTGTTGAGGCATGAACATGGTTTAGGTAAAAGTTCGAGGGAGGAATAATGTTTATCGATGATGGAGAATTTCATAGAAAAAATCAACTCCGCGAGACAATAAACCACCGGGGAAAAGTAAACCATCGCTACATTATCGCTACATTATCGTAAACCATCGCTACATTATCAAATACACGGGAATAGTTACATCGAGTCTAAAATTTAGCTTAAAGGCCCTGAATAAAATCATACTTTGCGTTGAAGTAGTCGGAATAAGATATCGGGAGCCGTCGCAACATTAATGAATCGGGAGGAGGAGGAAAACCATCGGCACCGGAATAGTTACCATCGGGTAAAAAATGTAGGCTTAAAGGCCTCTGAATTAAATCATACTTTGCGTTGAAGTCATCGGAATGGAATATCGGGAGAGCCTCCGCAACATTAATGAATCGGGAGGAGGAGGAAAACCATCGGCACCGGAATAGTTACGTCGAGTAAAAAAAATCG
Organism: Asterella californica; assembly: GCA_036924285.1. Classification (NCBI taxonomy): domain Eukaryota; kingdom Viridiplantae; phylum Streptophyta; class Marchantiopsida; order Marchantiales; family Aytoniaceae; genus Asterella; species Asterella californica. The sequence goes on along the minus strand of JAYKYS010000105.1, from coordinate 18,184 downwards.
GCCTAAAGGCACTGAATTAATCGTTATTTACGTTGAAGTCAACGGAATTGAATTTCGGGATCATGTCACAAAATTAAAGCAACCCCAAACATCGGGAGGAGAAGGAAACCATCGGGTCCACGGAAATAGTTACGGCCGAGTAAGAAATTAATGCTTGAAGCCCCTGAATTAAATCGTACTTTTGCGTTGAAGCGTATGGAATTTAATTTCATGAGCCCGTCGCGACACTAAACCATCGCTAATATTCGGGAGGAGGGGGAATTTCAAAAGGGACTTGACTTGATCCCTCTGAGTAATTTGTTTCGGGAGTAAAAACGGGCCTAAATTATGAATCAAGTTCAGTGGAAAGGGAAATATTTTGAATTAAAAGGGATGGGATTAAACCGGAGAAGTTCGTTAAAGGGAAATATTTAAAGTTAAAGGTATAGTAATAAAGTGAAGCAAACGGTTTGATTGATTGTTCCGAAAATAGCGTAGAAAGAAATAATAAATAAGCAATAGCAATAATTTATTCACCCTAAGTTGTAGGCAATTAATTAATAGGGTTAGTTAAATTAGGGTCCCTCTGAAAAGCAAGGGGAAAAATCAACTTAATTAATATCGGGAGGAGGAAGAAACCATCATGGAAAATTAAACCATCGGCCTCCAGGAAAAATAGTTATAATTAAATCGTACTTTGCGTTGAAATCAAAGGAATTTAATATCGGGAGCCGTCGCAGCATGAAAGCATCGCTCTATCGGGAGCCGTAGGACACAATCGGGAAAGAATATTCCATCGGGCTCCACGAAAATAGTTACATGGGGTCTTTAAATTAAGGCTTAAAGGCCCCTGGGCCAAATCATTATTTGCGTTTTCGTCAAAGGAATGGGATATCAAGAGCCGCAGCAACATTAACAAATCATAAATATCGAGAGGAGGAGGATGAACAATTGCTCGAACCCCTCGAAGCTAATTGTTTCGCGAGTAAGTGCGAGCCTAGTTCGTATAAGGAAATATTAAAAGGAGATGTTTTAACAAAGATAAAGTTATAGCAACCTAAAAAGTGAAGAAGACGGTTCAATTTATTTTTCTGAGAAAGCGTAGAAGGAAATACTGAAAAGGTATTAGCAACAAATAGTTGAAATTATTCCTCTGGAATTTGAGAAATTCGTAGAAGGAAATAGTACAAAGTTATAGCAATAACAAAGTCGATGCAATAATAAAAGCAAAGCAGTAGATTGAATAAAGCATTAAGTTCGTAATAAGGAAATATTTAAAAGTAGAAGCAATAGTAATAATTTGTTCCTCTAATGTACCGGAAATATTTAAGAAGGAAACAAGAAGAAGGGAATATGTAAAAAAAGCATGGGAAAAATCAAATATAACACATAATACATGATACAAGGAACAAATAAATTAAGAGAGCAGAAGGAAACAAAGGAGAAACACGGGATTGAAAAGATTAAAGCTGAAAGGGGGTGTGTTGTATTTATTTCCCACTAGAAATCGCAAGTATTTTACTTAGCCTTACCCTGGAATGATTAACGAGGCGGTTCGTACCCAAAATGGAGGAGTAAGGGTACTCTTTTATCCTTTTGTAATGCCTAAATGGCTTCAGAATCGCTTTCCGAGAACTTGGGCCAAAGATAGTCATGACTAACGGTAGTTGGCCCGTAGCTAAAGGTCAAATGGGGTATCTCTCGCATCGGGAGCCTTTGTCGGACACCGGGCCAGTACAGTTAAGCACTGTCTTTATCGGGACCATAACTTCGTTACCCTTCCGGAAACTTGGGCTAAAGATAGTCATGACTAAGGCTAGTTGGCCCGTAGTTAAAAGTAATCCGGGTCCCATCGCTGATCGAGATCGAGCCATCGTCTGTCGCACCGGGACCATTTGTCGGACCACGCACAGGGCAACCGGGACCATTCTCTCCTTGTCGGAACCCTTCCGAGAACTTGGGCTAAAGATAGTCAAGACTAACTAGTCGCTAAAGCAGTTAGGCGAGCCGCGTGAGGACCATCGGGACCATTTTCTGGAGCCAGCAACCCGAGCAGCCTAGAGATGCTTTGTACATCGAGTGTGTCGAGGGACCACGGGCATGAGAAGCCTGGAGTATTGGAACCAATTCTGGGACCATCGAACCGGCCGTGGATCAATTTTGGTCGGGGCGAGGGTTTAGGGAAGGATCAGAGATGGGACCATTTTGGGCATTGATGGAGTTAAGAGTCAATACCTTTTTGGGGTTGATCTGGGCGGGGCGGGGCGGGGTTGGAGTAAAGTAGGGTCTCTGATGGATCAGCGAGCAGATCAGATCTGGGACCACGTAACCCACAACCCTCCCTCCGGGTGGATGGGTTGGGGTAGTGGAGGGTGTAAGGGTGGTCTCCCAACCAAAGGGCGGGCGGTCTGGCTGGTCCCGCGGATGATCCAGAGAAACACAACCCGAGACAGTGTGGTCTCCACAACCACAACCCATCCGACCGTGGTTGCCTCTGTACGTACGAGGTTGCCAGCGGTACTAACTAGGTTAGAGCCCGCCTTCGTACGTGTGGCGTGGCCCAATGAGAGAGAAGAACCAGGTAAATTTGAATTAATTGAGTAAATAGATAAATAAATAGATAAAAATTAAGAATAAATAGATAAAAATTAAAGAATGAATAAATGAATAAGAGATAAATAAATAAAATTAAATTAGAAATAATAAAAAAGAATAATATTTAAATAATTGAATTTGGTGTTCCTTTTTACCTTGGCCATTTTCTGTGTTCGGACACACCTGCGGGCTAATCCACGTGGCAAGTTGGCATTTTGTCCATTCCAGGTTTGGATCTGAGTGGCAGAACACCTGCCACGTGTCAAAAGAATAAGGGATATTGAGTGGGACTCCGCACGTAAGTCCACGTGGCATCCAACCCAACATTTAGACGGAAATCATACTTCCGCATAAATTTCGAGTATTCTGGCGATATAAGAGCACCCTCACGTGTTGACACGTGGCAACATCCCTACTTCCAACATTCAGGGAAAGGGATTTTCTGAGTACATAAGAGGTACTCATTTCCATCTCCTAAAAAATGAAGGAGTACTGCGAATGAGAGAGTGCCACGTGGTAGATTTATTACGGTTCACATTTCTTGAAAACCTTTCCACACGTATGGCCACGTGGCATTGGAATTCCACACGAGAAGAAAAATCCGTATAGA
>JAYKYS010000105.1:0-5000 GCA_036924285.1 Asterella californica | reverse complement strand
AAAATTATACCACAACCCGATTTTTCTACAAAAACGGCTAAGTAAATGAACCACAGAGGAACATTCCGAAGAAAACCCAGACGCGTCAGACCCTGGGAACACGCATACTCGGGAAAAGGAGACCGTGACAGACTCCCAGAACACGCATACTCGGGAAAAGGAGACCGCGAAAGACTCCCAGAACATTGCGCGAATCATTGCATACTCGGGAAACGAGACCACGGCAGACTCCCGAGGCATGGGAGTTGACCGCATGGTCAACCCCAAGGCCATCGAGGACTCACCCCTTGCAACTCATGGAACCGTGCGGGTCTGACAGTCCTTCTTGTCAGGCTCCCCCGGATCTCACGTAGAGACACGAGCCTAGACAGGGTACAGCCTTCAATGCATCTCCCGCGGGTTACGGGGCACGCGACAGCCGCACCCGCCGGGGGTGGCTCGCCGACGGAACCCCCTTCCCTTATATATACTTCTGGGGAACGGCGGCCCCGCCCTCCTCTTTGGTCCGCGAAAATTATACCACAACCCGATTCATTCTAGCGGCTAAGTCCTCAAGGGTGCGGCACCAAAAATGCGATAACTCGGCCATTTAGATTCAGAATGCATTAATTCTTTTTTCACAAGGACTGTTTTCAGTTGGGGCACGTGCATGGTGAATTTCAGGGTCATTGGCTTATGGATTAAATTCTCGCTCACGAATAAGTGACCCAGATTCACTAAAACAGTCTCCACTGCCTACACGTGGGTACAGATCACTCCAGATCTCGAAGGTGGCTCGATGAAATTGGCTCAAATAAATTTTAGGTGTGAGGACTACTCTCGAGCTACCCGAGGGGAAAATTTCAGGTCAAATGGGGACGGTTTAATCAGCCGAATATAATTTCAACTGATAATTAGACAGAAAATCCTGGAAAAATATAAAACGATGGGTTAAGAATGATATTACATCACCAAGAAATCTATTAATTTTATACTTCGAACCATAATTATTTTCGGGGCGAGAGAACTTATAAATTTATTTATCTGCATTTATATTCTCCATGATTTTATCAATAATCTATATATGTGCTAAAATGTACAGTAAAGATCAGAACCATTCATTTAGTGGTAATAAATGTGTCATATTTTGGTGATATAATATCAGAATAAGTAAGATATTATATCATCAAAAGTTTAACCAATTTTACATCGTTATTATTCTCAAGGAGAGAGAATTTATAAGTTGACTTGTCTTTATTTTAAGTCTCTAATATTAATAGAATATGTAGATGTTCTAACGGGTTGTTTTATCTCAAACTTGTCTTTTAGAAATATGTTATCTTCATTTAGTACTAAACCCATTTGGATAATTCTTTCCATATAGACAACACTGTTTTTCTAACAGCTATTTCTACAAAGTAATTAATAATGAATTTTCTTCTCGACGTAGAGATCCATGCACATTTTCTTCTAAGTTATATGATAGTAGGTGGAAAAAATAGATATTGTATTATTTTAGCACATAGTTATTTTGAAAGTACTGCGTATATAAGATAGTGAGATACCCGTTTAGTTTTAATGATCATCCGTACTTATACTGTCAATAAGACCGTTTCATTATTTGTAGTCGTAGTAGTGAAGCTAGACTTGATATTTCGACTTAATTAAAACCTTGAATCAAGCTAATATGTAATATGCTAGAATGAAACATGAAAGTTGTTATGTGGAATATATGTATATGATAATATCCCCGCATCTAGACATTTGGATTGGTTATATTATTTTAACGTTGAGATGCACGAACTTGTTTAGACTGATCATATGCAAAACATCAAAACGTTATTGGGCTTGTGTATTTTAGGGTTAGAACGAAATATTACCTTATAAACTCATGAATATACTTGTGAGTTTACCAGTTATTGCAAATAGGTCTTGAGTGATATTTGATGAGTAGAATTTCTTGTATTTGATGAAATAGTTGGGAGGATAATTCAAACTCAATTTAACTCATTGTTGGTAAATCTGCCACTAAAATGTTGATAAACAAGATAATGTGTTTTATGTATTCTACTATGCAGATCAGAAAAGTACTTAGTACTTAGAGATGTACATGGTTGTTAATGTTCTCGAAGAGAAGAGATGCAAGTCATGAGTTAAGATAGTACTTTGGTAGTAAATTGGTACTAAGTCTGAATAAAACTTCTAATACAAAGATGAAGATGAGAACTATAACATAGTTGCAAACAAGACCATCATATTATTGTCGTCTAAGTTTCATCTCAGTTTCTTGAATAGATAGAATAAAGGATATTTCAACCTAAGATATACAAACCTCTCGTAATATATATAATCTACTACTACACATAGTATTTAGTATTTAGTTGTCAATGTAGACTCAATAATTCAGCCTAAATCTACCTTCTATTTGTTCTAGTCAAACACGAAAAAGAAAGATATAATGTTGCATAGAAAGTTCATGACGAGTATATCCTTTGATGTATCGTAAAACAATACAACAAGAGTATATTGGAGTAAAGTTTCTAAAATATATATCATTGATAGTAAATGCTACACAAAAAATACACAGTATTAATTACTACATGCAAAGCATGACAAGTATTACGTATCATTTTCATAATGGAGAGTATATCTTTGGATGAATCGTGAAACAATACATCCAAGAGTATATTGGAGTAAAGTTTCTAAAATATATATCATTGATAGTAAATGCTACATAAAAAAATACAGTATCAAATTACTACATGCAGAGCATGACAAGTTTTAAGTATCAGTGCCATAATGGAATGGATATCTTCGAGTAGAGTTTCTAATTTAAAAAACATCTGGGTATTAAACCGTACATGAAACACTGAACCATGGAAAACAGAATACAACTTATATTCAGGTTGATTTTATTATTCAAATCTTTACTCTGTATATATCTTGAACTGGTGTATATATGATAACATCCAAAAAGAACATTACCAGTTATTACAAAAGGGTCCTAAGTGATATTCATGACGAGTATATTCTTTGATGTATCGTAAAACAATACATCCAAGAGTATATTGGAATAAAGTTTCTAAAATATATATCATTGATAGTAAATGCTACATCAAAAACTTACAGTATTAGTTACTACATGCAGAGCATGACAAGTTTTAAGTATTAGTGTCATAATGGAATGGATATTTTCGAGTAGAGTTTCTAATTTAAAATACATCTGGGTATTAAATGTACATGAAACAGTGAACCATGGAAAACAGAATACAACTTTTATTCAGATTGATTTTATTATTCAAATCTTTATATGTTACCCTATGTATATCTTGAACTGGTGTATATATGATAATATCCAAAAAGAATATTATCAATTATTAGGAAAGGTTCTTAATCAAGAACCAATGTATATCAGATTATAGTACTTTGGTACTAAGGCTGAATTAAACTCTAAGAACAAATTAAGATGGTCTTATTGATGAGAAAAGTCATAAACTATCTTACATATAATATTAATTCACAAACAACTAAAGTTTGATACTATAGAGAGTCAGTCTTAAATCAAGAGAATTCAAAAATGAAGTTGAGAATTAAATATACTGTAGTTGCAAACAGTACCATCGCATTACTATCCTCTAAGTGATATTGGTGCGATTTTCTTGAGTCGATAGAATAAGTACTGCTTGTCATTAAAACCTAAGATATACCTAACTCTCGTGATGTAAATAATCTACTACTATACTTAATATGTAGTTGTCAAGTTGGACTTGATAATTCAACCTAAATACCTTTCATTTGTTTTAGTCAAGTATGAGAAAGAAAGATATAACCTTATATACATATATAAAAGTCATGACAAGTATATCTTCTTATCAATGTATTTTAAAAGAATACATTCAAGGGTAAAGTTTCTCAAACATCTATCATTGATAGTAAATCTACATAGAAAGACATATAGTATGAACTACTACATGCAGAGAATGAAAAGTAAGAAGTATATGTGTAATAATGGGATCTATATCTTGGAGTAAAGTTTCAAAAACATCTCGGTATTAAATGGAACAATAAAACATGGAAAACAGAATACAACTTATGTTCAAGTTGATTTCCTTATTGAAATCCTTATATGTTACCAGATGTATAAATATATAGCTTTAATTGGTGTATAGATGACCATATCCAAAATATTAAACCGACATTACATGTGTCTTTAAGATCTAGCCTGAAGGTATATGAAGTATATATGATGGACTACATGTGATATTCAGTTAAGTGAATATAAAATATATTTAGAATAATTGTCAAGTTATTTAAATTTAGAAATTGAACCATGTGTAGATTGACCATATGCACATATCAGAACGCTATTGGGATTATGTATTTAAGTTTTAGGGTCAGAAAAGCTTAATAAGTAAATTTTCCCGGAGAGAGGTTATCAGTTGAGGGTTATATTCGTGAAGTGAAGAGATGAATGTCATGAATTAAGGTAGAACTTCGGTAAACAGTCTAAGTAATAGTTAAAACCTATAAGATGTAAATTAATATAATGGTATTATTTGATGAAACCTAAGACACGATTTAGTATATAAATGAAATTTTAGTTTGATAATCTAGAGTCTTACGAACAAGAAAATACAAAAGATAAAGGTGAGGCCTAACTATTTATTGTTGTAAACTTCTCATTAGTGAAATATCATCTTATTGTTATCCAAGAGATTTATGGTGAGATTTATGAATCAAGTCCAGCTTAACTACTATACATACGTGCCACGTAAATAAAAATGACACTACATGTGTATTTAAGTTATATAAGGTTAGAAATGAACAGATATTATGAGTAGCTTAAGGTTTAAAGACATAAATTCGTGTAAGAATATCATAAGTCACTTTGAGAAGTATCTTCTTGTATCTGTTAGGAGAAGTATGGTTAATCAATTAAAACCAAATGTATAAACTATGAATATAAACACATATAGTAATTATATTCAGATTAAGACATATTTAGATTCACCTACACATAT